>RJWM01006190.1:0-74422 GCA_004363535.1 Dasyprocta punctata | reverse complement strand
GCATAGGAAAATGGAGAAAACCATGAGTTCCCAACATACAAAAGAAATGCAAACCATAAAACAGATTCAAACAGACATTCAAGACAATACAAATTCATTGAAAGTTTTCAAAATCAAATAAATGAAATGAAGACAGAATATCAGACCTAAAAGACATGAACATGATTAGTGATCATGAAAAGAAAGATCTCTTAAAAATAATAAGGGACCATAAAAAGCAAACAGCTGCAGAATGATAGAAAGAAGAACAACTTAAGATTGTTTGGAGTCAATGAAAAAAAGCAAGAGCCAGTGTAAATGACATTAAAAAACCTGTTTACAGAAATAATGGCAGAAAACTTTCCAAGCAGGTAAAAAGAATTTGACATACATATAAGTGAGTTACATAGCACTCCAATTAATCATGACCAAAATAAATCTACACCCAAATTTATAAAAGTCAAGATCCCAGAAATTCAGCCCAAGAAAAGAATATTAAAAGCTGTTAAAGAAAAGAAACAAATCACCTATAAAGGAAAGCCCTTTAGAATCACAGCAAATTTTTCAACATAAACCATCAAGTCAAGGATGCCTTGGAGTGAAGTAGTTCAAGTCCTGAAAGAAAACAACTTCCAACCCAGATTATTGTACTCTATAAAACTATCTGTCAGAAGTAATGGAGAAATAAAATACTTCCATGACAAATGACAACTGAAGATATTCATAACCACCAAACCAGCACTCCAAAATGTTCTGAAGGACATTCTAGAAAGAGACAACAAGGACTATAAGTAAATGGACCACAACAGAGTGAATCCACCAGGCAAGGCAAGTAATTAAACAGAGCAGGGAGAAAGGGAAGCAACAACAGGAAAATAACATGACAAGAATAAGTCAATACATATCAGTTATAACCATCAATGTAAATGGTCTCACTTCACCAATCAAAAGAAACAGACTGGTAGAATGGATAAATAAGCAAAACCCAACAGCATGCAGAATACAAGAAACATATTTAACTCAAAGAAATTCATAGACTGAAAATCAAAGGATAGAAAATACTACTCCATGCAACAGGAACCCAGAAAAAAGCAGAGCTAGATATTCTATTGGCAGACAAAGTGGATTTCAAGGCAAGACTGATTAAGAGATACAAAGAAGATCACTACATTCTTGTAAAGGAAACAATTCTATAAAAAGACATAACAGTCATAAATATATATGCACCAAATAAAAGTGCACCCAACTATATAAAACAAATATTAGTGGACATGAAAAATCAAATAAGCACTAATACAATTGTAATAGGTTGTTTCTATACCCCACTGTCATAAATGGACAGATCAACTAGACAAAAAGAAGCAAAGAAATATAAGAACTGAACCAAACTTTTGAACAAATGGACTTAGTAGATGTATACAGTGTTTCACCCTACATCAGAATGCACATTCTTCTCAGTTGCACATGACCACGTACTAGCCAGTAGAATATGTTTAAGTAAATGCAAAGGAAATAAAATTATTCCATACATACTGTTACAGTTTATAAATTGCCAACTTAAGAAGTCTAGAAGCTTAAGTAACTCAGCAGCTCTAGGTCCAGGGGTGTAGAACACAGGCAGTTACCTGTTCATTGTGTCAATTTGAGAAGGTCAGAAGTTTAACTGAGAGACTCAGCAGGGAGCCGGGGTTCTTACTTTGTAAATATCCTCATCCTGTGCAAAGGGAGGCAAGGAGATCTGTGAATGGTACACCCACCCTGGAGTGGGGTGGTGTATCCTGGGTACAATGTAAGGGAGAAAAGGAGGCTTGATCTTGCCCCTTTTTGCTCTTACTCCCTTAGCTTGCTGCTGCCATTCCTGTGCCATGCCACCCTGCCCTGGAGCCAGTTGATTACTGACTGAAACCTCCAAAACCCGTAAGACAAATAAACCTTTCTTTCCCTAACTTTGGGTGTCAGGTATTTTGTCCCAGCAATGAGACAAAAGTAAGAGTAACCAGGACAGAATTCAGTACCAGGAGGGGGGTGTTGCTGTGACTATACCTGACCATGTGATTCAAGATCCTTTGGAATTGGCTTGTGGGAAGAGTTTGGAAAGGTTCAGAGATGTCACCTGAAACAGTAGCCCTAGAACAGCTTAGGCTGTTCTGTATGGGAGATCCTGGTCATAACTCAGAAGACCAGAAGGCTGATAGAAAGCCTGCCAGTAAAGACCAGGCTTGGGAGGTTTCTGCTGGAAAGAAAGACTGCATTGGTGGTTGGACTCTAGATGATGTGTGTTATGGGCTTGGCAGAAAGTTTGTCTGCATTTTGTTCGTGTCCAGAGGTTTTGCCTGAGACTGAGATTAAGGATGACAGATTAATTAATCTGGCAGAAGAAATTTCAAGGCAGTCTAATGTTGAGGCAGTGGCATGGCTATTGTTGGGGGCTTTTAGCCAGATTTATGTTGTGAATCAAGAGCAAAGAGCCCAGCAGGATGATTTAGAATGTTGTGAGTTTGGCCAGAAAGGAAGCTCTAGTAAAGCTGTGGACTTTAAAGACAGAGCTGAGATTTCCATTGCTGAGAAGGAACAGATTTAAAAAGATGGCCTGTGGGCATCATGGGAAGAAGCAGCTGGTCCCCACACTTTGCAGCCCCAAAACTACAAAAGTGAAAGACTTTGCTTGGAGGAGAAGGCCTCAGAGGACCATGTTCCAGAATGGTGGCAGCGGCCACACCAGATTTCAGAATGGAGACAGCATAGAGAATCTGTTTCTCAGAATCAGGTTCAGAGAGCTCTGCGATCCAGACACTCAATCCCTATAGCCAAGAGAGGAGAGCCTGACTACTGCTCCAGCTGGCCGCAGACCTTGGCATCATCCAGATGGTGCAAGGGTTCTGAGATTAAAAAGGCTTCCACCCCAATTTCAGAAGGCATGGGAGGCCAGGCAGTGTGCCCCTGAGAAGGCAGTGTGTGAAACTGTGAGGTTGAAGCCAAGGGTAAAGTGGAGAACCCAGAAGTTTGAAAAAGCCAGAAACGTGGATCATCCAAGGAAAGTTGCGAGAATCGAGCAGAGTGGGTTTAACTATGGAAGTTAAAACCCCTGGAAGTGCTGCAGGGGTGGAGTCACTCAAGCGTTTTGGAGCTTGCAACCAGATTGCTTCAGATGCTGAGTGTAGAATTCCAGGACTTAATGTTTGCCCTGCTGGATTTTGAACTTGCTTTGGTTCCAATGCTTTGTATTCCTCTGTGTGTAACTTTTGGAATGGTAATGTTTATCTTGTGCCTTTATACATTGGAAGTGTTTAACCTCATTTTCATTTGTACAGGGGGTTATAGTTAAGAGTTTGCCACAGATCTTGGAGGAGGTTTGGGACTTGGATTTTCACAAGTGCTGAAACTGTTAGGACTTTGACAACTCTTGCAGATGAACTAAATGCCTTTTGCATAAAGGGATGTGCATGAGTCTTTGGGGGTATAAGGACAAAATGTTATTTCTAATGTAATATAATGTTGATAGACTTAATGCTGTTTCTTAAGGATTGTTAAGATGAGTTATAATGTTCAAACTACAAAATGGTAAAAATGAGCATGTCTTTGTATCTGGAGACTGATTTAAAGAAGTGTGTCTGGTTGACAAGTTGACAAGGGGTGGATTGTTACAGTTTATATATTGTGTCAACTTGAGAAGTCTAGAAGCTTAATTAAGTAACTGAGCAGCTCTAGGTCCAGGGGTGTAGAGCACAGGCAGTTACCTGTTCATTGTGTCAATTTGAGAAGGTCAGAAGTTTAACTGAGAGACTCAGCAGGGAGCCGGGGTTCTTACTTTGTAAATATCCTTATCCTGTGCAAAGGGAGGCAAGGAGATCTGTGAATGGTACACCCACCCTGGAGTGGGGTGGTGTATCCTGTGTACAATGTAAGGGAGAAAAGGAGGCTTGGTCTTGCCCCTTTTTGCTCTTGCTCCCTTTGCTTGCTGCTGCCTTGCAGTGCTGTTCCTGTGCCATGCCACCCTGCCCTGGAGCCAGCTGATTATGGACTGAAACCTCCAAAACCTGTAAGACAAATAAACCTAACTTTGGGTGTCAGGTATTTTGTCCCAGCAATGAGACAAAAGTAAGTGTAACCAAGACACATACTATCTGATCATAGTGCAATGAAATTGGAAATCAATGGCAAAAGTAACCTCAGAAACTTCATAAGCATATTTAGCCAGTTTTCATTAGAACTCTCATAGCAAATGCTCTTCCAATTTTGTGAGACATGATTGCCAGCTATTAGGGATGTTTTTCTCAAATAGATTCATAATATGTGCTACTAATGGCCCAGGGTGGAGAAAAGGAGTTCAGTCAGAGAAGTAAAGCTCTGGTTTCCAAAACTCTGTGAGGTTTGATAAACTGAGAAGGGTGGCACACCCTACAATATCCTATTTTGGCACCACCCAATGTCTATGCTCTTTCACACTCTCCATCCTCACCCTGCTAATGCTGTGACCTTGGCCCTTGAACTGTCAAGCCTCGAGATTGGAAGACATGGATTTCCATCTTTAGTTCTCTGCTGGACTTGCTTTGTGAGCTTTCAGTAGATCATTAATACCTCAGAGCTTCAGTTTTCTTTTCTTTGAAATTGAAATAATTTTCCTCTCCAGGGTTATTGTGAAACCCCAAAGGTATAATATGAATGTACTAGTAATAATTGTATGTCAATGCAGTACATAGATTTTGGTCCATCTTACATGTATGCATGAAATAAGCAGTTCTAAGGAGAGCTAGGAAAGCTGTTTTCCTTCTTGGTCTAATGTAACTCATCTAACCCTGTTTGGGGCAGATAAGAGGTACATGGAAAAGATTCTGAAGGAAGTAGCAGCACATCAGAAAGTTGTGAGGAACAGCTAAGAGCAAGCAGGTGAAGGTGTCTGTATGAGGATGAAAAGCAAGAATTCGCAGTGCATGTGCTGAGATCAGAGAACTAACACACTGTGTTTGTGAACTTAAGGAAAAATTGAAGACACCAGGAACAAATATGGAGGAGGCTGTAGTTTGGATGTTGAACGTTCCCCAAAAGTCTATGTGTTAAAGACTTGTTCCCCAAGATGGTGCTCTTACAGGGCAGTGGAACCTTTAGAAGGTGGATCCTAGTGGCTTGACTTCAGGTCACTGGGAATGTGCCTTTGGTGGAGCTGTGAGGCCCCGTCCCCTTCTTTCTCTTTGCTTCCTGGCTGTTGAGGTAAACAGTTCAATCCACTGTCCATGTCCCATCATTGCCATCTGGTGCTCCTACTAGGGTCTAATGCAAAAGGTCCATCTGATTGTGGATTGGGACCTTCAGAACTGAGAACTGAATGAACTTTTTCTCTTTATAAGTTAATTAGTTTAGGTATTTGGTTATAGTAAGACCCAAAAAGATTAATAAGGGATGGTGTTCCTAGAAGCTACTACTTACATACGAGGCACATGGGTGGCTGAATAGGCTGTGCTTCAAGCAGGGAGAGTGGGGGAACTGTTGATAGGGGTGGGAAGTAGGCAAGCAAGTAATTGATTCATCTGCCATATACTTCTTGAGTGCCTACATAAAACAAGGCACCATGCACAAATTTGGCCTAAGGTTGGTCCTCATGCTAAGCATAGTTGCAACATGGAAGCCCCAGGCCATATTTTATTCCATGTGCCTGTCTCTCCTCCCTCCATGAGTGCAGACATCAGTGGGGTTTCATTATCATTAGTATCTTCCCATTGTTACAAGGCAAAATGTTTTTGCTATATCAAGAACTCCTTCTTTGACCAACCTTCATATGTGTATCTGGGCACACTTGTGTGGCCATACTGTATAAATCCATGTGTGCATATGTGAATATGTGCATGTATGTGTGTGTGTTGACTATGCTGTAAAAGGCGA
The DNA here is from genome assembly GCA_004363535.1 of Dasyprocta punctata. Classification (NCBI taxonomy): domain Eukaryota; kingdom Metazoa; phylum Chordata; class Mammalia; order Rodentia; family Dasyproctidae; genus Dasyprocta; species Dasyprocta punctata. The sequence continues at coordinate 68,566 of RJWM01006190.1, read as the reverse complement.
GTTAGATTTAGCAGTGGTGCCTCCATCTAGCAATGGGAGTGATTGGATCCAAGGTGCTGGGATCAGATTAGGAATTAGTGAGCAGGAGAAGCTTGAAGCAAGGTAAGACCAGAGGTTGAGTGTTAACACCCCAACTAGCTTCCCACCCCTATCAACAGTCCCCCCACTCTGCCTGCTTCAGGTGTACACTGTAGTGTGTGACAGAAAGCTGTGCTGGGACAGAAAAGCACAAGGCAAGCACATTGGAAGGGTTTCCAGGGCAGGTGCTCTAGGCAGTACTAGATTGTCCTTGTGTAGTACATGGGTGGCCAGTCCGGCCTTCTAGAATTATGAGTGTGTCCTGAAGTAGGTTCTTCTAAGGTGCTGGTGTTAATTAGGTGGGCTATTGACTCTTTTGATGTTCAGTTGCCATTTATATCTTGTGGTCCAACTGTGAGTGGACATTGTGACTGGCTTCTTGGGACACAGGGAGATGTGACTAATGACTGGGAAGAGGTTACAGTTCACTAGAATAAGAAGCAAAATGCTCTTGGTAAGAATTCATTGAGTAAGCATGGTCCTACTATAAAATTTGCTAATTCTGCAAGAGTTTGCTACTTCTAACACAAAGTGATTACAGGAAACGCAGAAAAGGGAGGAATTAGTTCTTGCTGGGAACTGGGAAAGGCTTCATAGAAGTGGCTACTAAGATGAATCTTAAAGGGGAAAGATAGTTGAAAAAACATTTCTACTGGAGAAAATGATACTGCTAAAACAGGGTCTTGGGGGAAATACTGGGTGAGTGAGGAGCAGGTTCATTTGGCTCAAGAGTAGGATCCATATATGAGAGCAGAGAGACAGCTAGCAAGGTGGTGTGGAGCACTGGGTCTGAGAATCCCTTCAGGGGTAACCAGAGTTCATTAATAAATATTTCCTCAGTACCTACTATCTGCCAGACGCTAAGAATGTGAAACCAAATGCAGCTTAACTCTTGTCCTTGCTGGGTTTGCAGACAGTACTGGTAGCAGAGTTATAGGAAGTGAAGGTTCATAGAGAGAAATGTACCTCATCTGGTGAGACAAGGGAAGTTTCACAGAAAGGCAAGCATTTAAATTGGATCTTGAACTAACAGTGTGCTCTAGATTGCCAGGCAGACAAAGGAGGAGGTGGAGGTGGGCTGGGTGTCAAGCACTGCAGTTGGAAGAAGCAGCGTGGCAAAGTGTGTCCACTGGTGACCAGTAAGCATGCTCGTGTAACCTCAGTCCAGAAGCCAGTGCTAAGTGTCCCTATGTGATGGGCCCAGTCTACTCCCAGGACACAGTGATGCATCAGACATTGCTCTACTCTCATTCTGACTGGGAAGGGAAAGGAGGGTAGACAAGGATAGGGATATTTTCCCAGTGTGAGAAACTTTGAGAAGTAAATAAATGGGATGATACTCTGTAGCATAACTTGGACACAGGGACTAGGGGAGGACTACAAGGAAGTGTGGGAGGAAACAAACCTGGGCCTGACTTGCCCAACCAGACAAGGTGTGAGGCCAGCAAGTGCATGGGAAGGCATGCTTGCACTGTGACAGAGCTCTCCAAAGTGGAGCAGAAAACTTGGACTCCACAGGCAGACAGAAGGACACTTTCTGGCAAGGTCCACTATATGAGGACCTCCTATGGAAACGCTCCCTTTTAACTTTTCAAATCCTGTATTCTTTCCTTCCAGAAGATGGTTCCAGGCACTCAGAGAAATCACAGGAGAAATCACAGGCAGTGACTGTGGCGGCTGGCCCACTCCTGGGGAGAAGGCAGGTTCTCTGTTGAATGTGCATCTTTAGTCACAGGGGTGCCTTTAAGAAAAGGAGGCATCAGAGGACTCCAGGAGGGTCTAGACCTGCGCTGGATTGAGTTTCCCTTGTATATCCCTCACTGGGCACAAGAGGGCAGCAGAGCCTTGAGCTTGGCAGGCTGCTGAGCCAGTGGGGCATGAGGACTCTTGTTTGTTCACTGCCTGCTTATTTGCCTACAGCCTATGCCACCCCCACCCCTTGTTCTGCCAGACCCTGATTTCTGGATGAGGGGTGGGGAATCAGGAAGAGGTGAGCTGCAGCCAGGACAGAGCTCACTGACCTTCACATACACATCTGAACTGTGCACTTTGTTGTCTCCACAACAGAGGGCAAGACCCAGAAAATCTGAGCCAGTTCTGCCAGCATCAGGGCCCCTGTGTAGAAATATAGTCTGGATAACATAAATAGCCTGGAAGACAGACCACAGGACAGGCATACCAGCTGACCATTTCAGAGGAAGCCTTCTGGGTTCACTGTGCTGTAACAAAGACTTCCCAAAAGCCCTTGACACTGGGGAAAGAGGTCAAGTGAAGTGGGTTTGAACAATTAGATCATTAGATCTATTTAGCAACTGTGAAGGCTAGTGTATGCGGCAGGTGCCACACACGGAGTAGGAGTACAAACTTACATCAGATATAGGCTCTTCCAAAAAGTTCATCATCTGGTGGGCAAATGGCCATTGCAACAGAGTGTGACAAGTTCAATGAACAAGAAAGAGGTTTATGGCATTGGTGAACCAGAAGGGGTGCGTAGCTGGGGGTGGGTGAGTAGAGGAAGGTCAGACAAGGCTTCCTGGAATTAATGCCCAAGGTAAATTTACAGGATAAGAGGTTTTAATCAAGCAAAGGGAAAGAGGGCTTTAAGGTAAGGTGACAGACAATTTGTGCAAGAGATCAAAGTCAAGGATCAACCTGGGAAGGATTAGAAGCTCTAGTGTATTGAGAAAGTTCTAGTTCAAGTTTGCAACCCTTAAGTGCAGCAACCACTATAATAGACACAGGTCCCATGTCTTCAGCTGGTTGAAAATCTTCCTTAATCGTTTTGTACATTTTCATAGAAGCTTTGGAGATCTGAATTTTTAGCTAGGGACTAAAGGAGTAGGAGAAATTGGATACTGGAAAGGAGAATTGAAGCCTGGGAAGTTAGTTTTGGGGAACTCTATGTCCATTTAAATGACTGCTCTGCAAATTGGAGACTATGATGAAATTGATGAAGTGAAAATGATTAAAAACCCTGTGTCTCATTAAAATGAATCCAGAGGTTAAGACTGTGAGCAAGTAACAAACACAATTTCAAAAGCAAAATTTGTAAGGCTAAACATTGATTAATTAGTCACGTATTCCTGATTGATGAAGTCATCACTTTGATGAAGTTAGTATGATCAGGCATACAGATTGGAAGACATATTGGCAAAGGATAAAAGCAAAAGAGCCTAGTATCTTGCAGAATAACAAGAAACTAGTATAATACAACAGCTGAAATATGTCCAAAAGACCAAAGGAAGAAGGACATGTTAAGGAAATTTGCAGAAAAGAAACTCTAAAGCTGAGCAAACATTTTGTGGCAGAGATTGTTTAATTTTTCACCTGTTTTTCTTGTCTTTTTTTTTTACCCGCATGGCCAGAACATATTTACTGCCTTAGTTGCTGGTGGGGATATAGATGGTTGTAGTCTCGCTGGGGCCAGTCTGGTGAGTCTGCCTAAAAGGGAACATAATCTGTAGAAATCCTTACACAAATCTACAGAGAAGACATGGATGTCTATGGAATCATTGTGTTGGGGAGCTGGGGGCTGTCTAGATGTCCTGCATTGAGGGGGTGGATAAAATAAGTGATGGGGTGCAAATTATGGGGAATAAGGCAGTGATATGAGAAGCAGTGGGCTGGGTACCAGCATAACAGTGTGGCCTTGAAAATACAGTGAAAATGATGTAAGTAGAGTACATGCAAACGCAACACTTCATATTTTACAAAAAAAACACTAAAAGAATATACATTAAACATGTTAAAATTGCTGCCGATGGAAAATGGAACTAGAAATGAGAGCACAAATCGAGAGGGAAAAGAAATAGAATCAAATGGATGAATTCACTTCCACTATACAGTTCCTCACTTCATTTCAGAAGCTTTCTGACAAGAGACTGAAGTCTGACAATCAGAAGATTTTTGCCTCTGAGGCTTTCTTTCCTTTACAGAATCTGATTTCCATGAGGTTATTACATTCATTCTCAATTTTTTTTAAAAAAGTCCATGTTCAGCCTTCACTGCTCTTTTTTTCAATTTAAATAGCATTTCCTTTTAATCACCTGACCCAGTGCTTTTGCAAGAACTGAGCACAACAAAACAATAAAAGTACAGCATGACAAGAGTCAATCTTGACCCTAACATCTTTTACTCATAACATAAAACTATTTGCTTTACTCATGGATAACAGACAGAGGGAGAAAAGAATGAAACACATTATTTTTATATTTGTGCAGCATTAGTAGAAACAGAACAGATGTTCTAAACAGCTATTATCCCATTACAGTAATTAGGAAGAAGGAAGAGAAAAATCAGTGGAACAGAGAAGAGAACCCTAAATCAGATCCAGTAAGTTTCATAAGTAAGCATGACAAAAGAACTTCACACCATGGAGGAAAGTAAATAAACAAAATCACCCAAATAGCACAGAAACCACTCGAGTCTCAGCTTTTGGCAGGAGGTTATTGTGGAAGCTCCACCCTGATTTCAGTGTACCAGGCTTTAGCACTGACTCTGCTGGGCACATGTGAATTGCAGCTAGCTCACCACCTGCACCACCTGCACAGCTGTTGATACCCTGCCCTGACAGTGGCCCTGAAACCTATCTCCCTGCCATTCCCAGACCATGTAACCAGAGACAAAGGGGGTTGGACAATTTTTGGGGAGATTATGGAAATTGGTCCTGGCTTGAGTTTGGGAATCTTTTTCTTTTCTATGTGTTTGGAAACCTCTGCTTCTGAAACGTCTTTTATTCCATCGCTCTTCTTCCTTTGGCCAAGCAGTTCACCATTTTACACCTTTCCTTCCCTCTTCAGTCTTTCTTGATGCTCTTTGAAAGCCAAGCAATGGATTCAGAAGCCAGTTTAAAAGTTTGAGATGAGTAAGTATTGATTAACAGATAAAAGATAACTAGAGTTTTTGGCTGAATCAGTATCTCTATGAATGTGGGTTTTCAACCCAGAGCTCTGTATACACACAGTACCTCTGCCTATGATCTGAAGAGACATCAAGAAAAGGTTCCCTATGTCTTTCAGTTAAGTCTCTGATTAGTTATCCATGAACTCATCAAATGCATTCATTAAAATCTAAGTTAGCCCAGGTGGGACCATATCAAATTTGATGAGTTATCATTTTGGTTGTAATTTGTTTATTTATTATTAATTACCAATCATATGAAAGGTTCCCAAATTGCTGGTTCTTTTGACTCCAGATGTTACTTAATTTGGTTCTGGCTTGGAATTCTGACTTGGAGGCTTCCACCTAGCATGAAGTATAACTTGAACAGAGAACCAGGAAGAGGAACTGTAGATAATTCTCTGCGACAGCAAGCTCTGTACTATTGCCCTGCACAATTGCCCCACTTTTGTTGAGATAGTTGAGATAGTTGAGATAGTTGCCCTTCAATACTACTGAATGGTTTAACTCTTTTGGGTAAAACAAAGGAAACACTCTGAGTTCTGCCACTTAGAAGAAACTTAGGGAGGCCTATATTGTTATCAGGTACCCTTGGTCTCTAAACCTGTTTTTTTCAAGTGACTGCATTTAAAAGATTGTGAGATATATTACATAGTATAAAAATTTCATAAAGCATTTACATGAAGATTAAGATAAAGCAAGCACTGGTTGGGTCTTAGAAGTACTTGTGGTCTCTGATCTGTGCACAATCTCTCTGTGCTGTGACAAAATACCTGGGGAAGTCAATTTAAAGGAGGAAAGATTTGTTTTGGCTCATGGTTTCAGAGGTTTCATTTCATGGTCCCTTGGCTCTGCTGTTCCTGGCCCCGTGGTGGGGCAGGACCTCAATGGCAGGGAGGGCATGGCAGAGTAAAGCTCTTCCCCTCATGGGAGCAGGAAGTGGAAAGAGAGTGGAAGGATTGGAGACAGCAAGTACCCTTCAAAAGCAATGCTGGTGACCAACTTCCTTCAAGTAGGTCTTGCCTCCTGATGTTTCCACCATCTCTCCAAGCTGGGGACCAAACTTTTAATACATGAGCCCATTCCAGATCTAAACTAGCACACCTGACTTCCTCCCTCTGACCTCCACCCTGTGACAAACATTATCTGACATCTGAACTAATCACTTCACTGATTTTCTTTTTTCATCCACTTAAGCATCACTAAATAATACAGTTTAATCTCTTTTGAACTTTATGTAAAGAGAATAAAAAACTTCTTCATTGTAATCATTTCTTTCACCCTATATCATTTAGAGAACCATTCATGTTAATGGCTGTAACTGTAATCTGTTTATTTTCATTACTGTATAGTCCAATTCATTTATTTATTTTCCTGTTTCTGAGTATGTTAGTCAGAGTATCTTTCTTGTTACTAAGACACAGCACCTGACACCCACAACTTAAGGGAGGAGATATTTATTTTGGCTCAAGTTTTCACTCCATAGTCCACAGGTCACAAGGCAGAAAACAGCGTGGCCATGGAGTACAGTGAAAGAAAATCTGCTGATGGTCAGGAAGTAGAGAGCTAAGGGAGGGACCTGGGAGAGAGATTCTCTTCCAGATACACTCCAGTGACTCACATCTTCGAACCAGACCTCATCTCCTAAGAAGTCAGATGCATCATCCTCAGGATTCAATAACCTTTTGAAAGGTCCACTTATGAGCACACAAGGGCTTTGGGGATATTTATGATGTGAACCATAACACTGGTCATGCAGGTTTTTTCTAGTTCAGAACACTTAGACTGTTCTGAACACTGCTGCTAAGTATATGTGTGTATGTGTGCATTTTCTCTGGTTGTTTACCTAGTAGTACAACCAGTGGACATGGGACATGAACAAATACAACTCCTCCAGTAAATGCTAGGCTCTTTTGCAGAACAGGGATCCCATTTATATGTCCACTGTAAGGATATAAGTGTGTCTGTTGGTCAAGGCCCTTGGTGCTGCCCAGATGTCAGTTTTGCCAATTTGCAGGTTGTGTAATTGTATTTTATTGTGGTTTAATTTGCACTTCTCTGATGAGAAATAGGTTTCTTGGTGTTTTGGAATTCCTCTATTATAAAGGGTCTGTCCAGGTCTTCTGTTTTCTTCTTTATTTTCATTTTGATTCACAGTAGTCCATTATAAATTCTGGATCCCAGTACTTTGTCAGTTTTATGTGTTCTAATATCATTTCTCACTCTGTGGATTGTCTCTTCAGACTCTGAAATTGTCTTTGGAGCAGACATTGTTACTGTCATATATTCAAATTTATAAATCTTTCATTTACAATTAGTGAGTTTTATATCTGATTTAAGAAATCCTTCCTTACACCCAAGGTTAGGAAGATATCTGTTATATTACCTTCTAAATCTTTAGTTTGGCCCTTCATGTATGCTTTGTTAATGAGCCTTAGTGGATTTTTGTGTGTAGTGCAAAGTGAGTGTCTAACTCTATTTTCCTCCTTATGAATACTCAATTATCTTCACACTGTTTATTGAAAGTCTATCTCTTTGCCCATTGATCTGAGCTATTATCTGCCATGTATCAAAGGTAAGGGTCTGTTCTTGGCCCCTCTACTCCAGTCCACTGGTCTATTTGTCAGTCCTAGTGTAACCACAGTGTCTTAATTACTATTGTTTTATAATATATATTTATATCTGATAGAGCAAGTCCTCCCACCTTATTTTTTTAAGAATAGCTACTCTTGGCCGTCGGCACTGTCATATAAATTTTAGAGCCTGCTTGTCAAGTTTTGCAAAAAAACCTATTGGGATTTTAATTGGAATTTTACTGAGTCTATAAATCACTTAGGGGAGAAATGATATCTTTACAATGTCGAGCACTCTAATCCATGAAGTGGTGTATTTCTCCATTTATTTAGATCTTCTTTAATACGTTTCAATAAAATTTTATAATTTTTCCATGAATATCACATACTTATTTTGTTGGATTTATTCCTGGATACTTCATAGTTTTTAATGGCATTGTGGTCAAAGTCTTTTTTAAACTTCTTTTTTTTTTTTTTTTTTTGCGGCACCAGGGATTGAACTCACAACCTCGCGCCTGCCAAGGCAGGCACTTAAGGCACTGAGTCAAACTCCCGGCCCTGGTTTTTTGAGGCAGGGTCGCACTATGTAGCTCAGGCCGGCCTTGCACTCGCGTTGTAGCCCAAGCCGGCCTCGAAGTCACAACGCTCCGCCTACCTCAGCCTCCCGAGTGCTGGGATTAAAGGCGTGTGCCACCACGCCCGGCTTAAACTTCTTTTTATAACTGTTGCTAATTAGAAATGAATTTAATTTTTTCTATTGATGCTGTGTTCAGAAATTTTGCTAGGGACCACCCATTTGGGACTTTTTGTATCTCTCAGGATATATTTCTATTCCCCAGCAAATTTTCCTACTCTTAAAAATTTTTTGGTAGTCTCTTGTATGAATTCTAGTAATTTATATTTATTTTTAATTTTTTATAATGGGCTATCATGTTATCTGCAAATAATAAAAACAAATTTTTGTTTTTTCTTTCTAGTCATTGTAACTCTTTATTTATTTTTTTTTACTCATGGTATTGCCCAAGATTTTAGTAGAATTTTAAATAAAACTGATCTTCATCTTTTGCCTTATGTTAAGATGAGGGGCAAGAGAGTCACAGTATCAAGGCCACAAATAAGGGACATAATCAGTATTTTCAAAGTTTCTTTGTAAGTTGATCCAGGAGTATATAGGGTGTATTTTTCAAAGCCAGAGTTCAGTATAAAAAATAAGTTATGATTTAAAGTTCTCAACCTTAGATAGAACAGATGTTTTTATTCTTAGTTTGTATGCCTAAACTGAGGTATGAATTTCTTTGCCTGCCTATCATACAAATTTTTGACAGCAAACCAGGGCAGCAACTTGCATTCTTTGACTTCAAGTACTGGCTGCTTCTTGCTGGGTCCCATGACCAGGCCAGTGAGAGAAGCAGAAAGAGTCCAGGCTGCAGTAGCAGGGCCTTGGGATCCTTCACAGAACCATCTGTCTTTGGTTATGTATCTTTCAAATCTGTAGGTTGGCTTTTGGATATTCAGTAGTTGCAGTAATGCAAGAAAATGTGCCTGTCCCATCTAACTTCCTGTTGGAGGCAGTATTAATACTGCACTCATCTCCCTCAACTATCGTCCACCAACACTACTTAGTGGGGACAGTCAGTGACTGACATAAGCTCAGCTGCAGATGCTACTATTTTAATGGAAGAATGGAGCCACTTGGTGTGGTTGAGCAAAAGAAATAGCTGATTTGTGGACAAGAGGCTGCCAGCCCTGCAAAGGACTAGAAGGAAGAAAACTAAGCTCCTTAATGATTTTTAGGTTCACAAGGCCAAGTTAGATATCTTGCAAGTTGTTTCCATTGTATTCTCTTGTTAATTTTCTTTTTACTTGAGATTCTTTGAGTTTCTGTACCTTGTAACTACAGGGCCCTTGGTAAACTATCATCCGCAGAGTACTGCAGACTCACTGTGTTAGCGTTCGGTACAATGCGACAACGGCTAATTAATTAACCAGTGTTTTGAACATCTACTAAAGGAAACAAAGCATGAGGTAGAGAAAGAGAACTGAAAACTGAGCCACAGTCCTTGATTTAAGGAAGCTGATGATTTAGTTTCTCACATGTGTAATACTTAGCTTGGGAAGAAAAATTCACAGACAAAGCCAGGAGCAACTATATAATAGGACAGTATCAAGGTCCTGGTTGAGTGGAATGAATTGTAAGAATGATATGAGTTCAGAAATCGAAATGTAAGGAATTCTAAAGGAAACAGAGGTGTAGAGTTTACTTTGAAAGAACTTTCAGGATTAGAATTCAGCGAAGGCCGTAGGGAGCCTGAGGAGGCTGAGCAGTGGTAGCAGTGGCTGAAGTTGCAGGTATGTGGGATGGGGGTGGGGAGTCAGAACCCAAGGAGAGGGTTACAGGAGTACTAGGTGGCCTAGACTTTACAGAAAGCCTCGTCCAGGTTTTTAAAATTACTCTTTCCAGACTGCATCTGAGATTCTTTCCTTGGTCAACATTCCTGAGCCCTGAACACATTTCCCCTCTTTTCTTTCCTTTCTCTTACTGCTTAAATATAAACATTCTTTGTGACTGTCTTTTCTGGAGGAAACTGCAGCAGTGAGGGAAATGATGGCATTGTTCAGACAAAACCCATTTCTCTGAGCTTAGGGGTCCTTGTTAGTTAAATAATTTCCTTGGTGTGTTTGTGTGATTCCTCCTGTTTGCAGTTTCCTGTGGTTGACCTTTACCTCTTGGCAAAACACTGCATACAGCTCATGCCTCACCCCCTTCTTGGTTGTCTTTTCCAAGAATCTCAGTTCCTAAAATAGCCAGAACATTTGTGGCCTATTTCTCTGATAGAGTTGAGCCACACATCTTTCTCTAAAGGGTAGGCTGACCTGATGGGACAATGATTGATAGCCCAAGGCTCAGGAAAACACTGGCAGGGTGACTCCCTGGCTTCAGGGAGAGAGGGGAGGGGAGCAGTGGGTTGGTGGCACACAAGAGGGGCACAATAGAATCTGGCTTCGCCTCCAAGGACATTTATGTGAGACATTTTGACCCTCAGGATTATCTAGAAAAATACTACAATTTTGGGTCCAGACTCTGCAAACTCTGCAGGAAACCAGATTCTTAGGCACCCTCTGACATATCTTTTCAAGATATTCTGCCTGAGTAAGTTTGTTGGTTGTGGTGCCTATCCGTGAGAGTCATAGATTTCAGGGTCTGGCTAGGTTTGTGTCTGACTGTCAATATTTGACAGGCTTTTTGGCTTTACCTGTTTAACTAGTATAAAAACTAATGTTGTTTTAGCCGTTTTACAGTTTACAAAGTGCTTTTATATCCATTATCTTATTTGGTCATGAGAAGGGGAACCTGGGGGCCTGAGTGCTGTCCTGACTCTGCCTTGATTTGTTAAGGTGACTTGGGGGAGCTGCTTAACCTCAAGGATCCACTTAAGAAACTGAGAACCTAATATTTATTTGGAATGCTGTGAATTTGTAAGAGGGAAAGACCTCCCAATATGTTAAGTACTGGCTGGGGTTTCTGGAGGGACACTATATGAACTCCATTTTTGAAAAACAACGAAAAATTAATTTCCCCCCCAACATATTCCTTCACAGTTTTTACATTATGTAGCAGTATTTCTGGATCAGGGATCTATACACTAGATGTAGATCTTTTTCTTCTTCTCAACCTTCAAATAGCCTGGCTAAACATGCCTCCATTCTGGGTGGGGAATGGAAAATGAAAAGATGTTTTAAAAATGGATTTGGGGATTCTGGTGGTCTGTCTTTGGGTCTCCCTGGCATAATTTGAGGGAAGACAGTGTAACCTCAGTTCTGTCCACAGCATGATGTCTCACATTCCCTTCCTTATTCCAGTCAGGCAGGGTGGAGAGAAACCTGATTGACATTGGCTCTGGCCCCACCATCTACCAGCTCCTCTCTGCTTGTGAGCCCTTCCAGAAGATCGTCGCCACTGACTACCTGGACCAGAACCTGAAAGAGCTGGAGAAGTGGCTGAAAAAGGAACCAGGGGCCTTTGACTGGTCCCCCGTGGTGACCTACGTGTGTGATCTTGAAGGGAACAGGTAGAGCAACTGTGTCTGCTACTTGGTTTTCTGAGGACACCTGAGTGACAGTTGATTTTTCTGAGCTAAGAATTGTCCTTGGACTTTAAGTTGAAAAAGCAATGGAAACAGAAACATAGTGACCAAAGAAAGATCCAAAATGGAGAATGAGCTCATGAAAGTGAGAAAGAGATGAGATGTAGGAGTGTGTGTGTGTGTGTGCGCTCGCACATGCACACGCGTGCACCAAAACAATGGAAGACACAGAAGAAAGGTGAAGAGATAGATACTGAGCCAAAAGGAAGAGACATATAAACTCTCCAATCCTACCAGAGGAGGTGGCGGTATGTGGTTCAGTTACTGTGGGACCTAGTTTTAGGAGGATTCTGGTAAAGGCTAAGTCAGCTCTTTACTGGCAGCTTTCTGGTGCCAGGGCTCCCTCCCACAAAAGACTTAGCTGCAAGTGTGCCTTATGTCATCACTAGACATAGCAACAACAACAACAAAAGCCCTGCTAGGTTTTTTAGCTGATATAAACAATATAAAGGAATGGTGTGAAAAAGATTCATTATTCACCATCCATAAAATTAGAGCTTACACACTACCAAAAAATGACCCAAATTTTGCACTTTTATATATAGAAGTAAATTTATATAGATGAATGTTTAAATGATTGATTTCTCCCATACAGGAAATTCGCAAAACTGCTTAGGACCAAGGTAGCCAGGTCTGCATTTCACTTGTCTGTCTCTTGTCCTGCTGTACCTCCACTTTTCTGCCTATCTTATACTGCTTATTCTGCCCACACCACCATTAGTTCCTTGGGCACCCTGTCTTTGCTTCTGTGCTTATGGCTGAGATCCTTTACAAGTTTCAAATGAAGAGGAGGAAGGAAAAGAAAAAGATGAGTACTATTCACCCTAGGATTCAGCCAGCCTGGTCTGCTACTTCTTATATGTTCATTTGTACTGTTGTAGTCAGGGGTTGCAAGGAGAACAATTACATACAGGAAACAGAATTTATAATATTATTTTATGATGTTCACTCAGAGTTAAATACAAGAAAGTTCAAGAAATCTGTCCACAACATAAAGATCTAGGAAACCCAGTTGAAGGCCTGGATCCCACAGCAATGTCCTGCATAAGTCCAGCTGAAGACCTACAGCCCATGACAATGCTTCCCACGAGTCCACCTGGAGGCCCAGAGCCCTCAACAGTAACTCATGCAAGTTTGTTTTATGTATCTGCACTAGGAAGGCCCGAAGGTCAGTGGTGGAAGCTAGAAAGTCTGTGAAGGATCTGTTCCAGTGAGTTGAGGGTTCTACACTGGGGCCAAGAGGCAATGCTCAAAATAAGAACCAAGGCTCCCCCGAAAAGCACCACAGCCATCCTCAGTAACAATGAGGTCCTGAGCTCTTCCGATGATGAGAACAGCTGAGTATGTATCAGGAAGCCAGGGTGACAAACTTCTGGAGACTAAACGGCAAACATCTTCCCCTCCGGAGCCAGGAAGCGATTCTTAAAGTAAGGACCACAGTTCCCCCAAAGTGAGCCACAGCCATTCTCAGTGACAAGGTCCCAAGCTCTTCTGATGATGATGGCCGAATTCCTATCATGGAAGCCAGCATGACAAGCTCCTCCAGGAGAACCAACAGCTCCAAACAACAGCACTTAGGAAAACCCACAATGCTATGCTTTTCCTTTCTACATCTCTTTATGCTGGCAAATTTCCTCAGGTGGGCCATCTACACTAAGCACCATGATGATTCAGTTCAGCTGATGATAAATTGACCACCAGTTTTTAATCCATAACATGTACTTTCTCTTTTTTTATGTTCCTGTGGTTTTCTACTTTTTATTTTTTTTTTAGTCTTTTTGAGACAGAGTTTTGCTATGTAGTTCAGGCTGGCCTGAACTCACTGTGTAGCTCAGGCTCGCCTTGAACTTGAAAGGATCCTTCTGCCTCAGCCTCCCAAGTGCTGGGATTACAGGTGTGTTGCCACCATGCCTGGTTTGGTTTTTAATTTTTTAAAAATATTTTTTCTCATCTTTTTCCTTTTTGTGATTTAGTTTTAGTTTTCACATGACTTTCTCTTTCTCTTTCACATGCTTCAAATCCACTTTTTCTTATAATTTTCTCTCTTCATTTAGATGCTACAATACATTGTGCATTATACATCCTGCCTTTCCTTGAATAATCTTTTCATTAAATATATACATATAGTATATTTAAATTTATTTATTTATTTATTTATTTATTTATTTATTTATTTTTTTGCGGCACCAGGGATTGAACTCACAACCTCGCGCCTGCCAGGGCAGGCGCTTAAGGCACTGAGCCAAACTCCCAGCCCTTAAATTTATTTTTAACTGACACATGAAAACATAAAACTTGTACAGATCAATGGATACCACATGATTTTGGATAGATTGCATAATCTTCAAACCAGGTTAACTGTATCTGTTTCCTTAAACATTCACTACTTTTTATGATAAAAGTATTTTAAATCCTTTTTTTAACTTGAGAAATATATAATACATAATCATTATCTATAGTTACCCTACCCAGGAATGAGATTATATACCCATAAGTGGAATTGCTGGATCATATGATAGCTCTATTTTTAATTTTTTGAGGAAATTCCACACTATTTTGCATGGTGGTTGTACTAATTTACATTCTCAACAACATGTAAGGTCCTCCCACCACATTCTTGCCAGTATTTTTTGTATTTTGTCTTTCTGGTAAGCTTATCCTTATTGGAGTGAGGTGATATTTCATTGTTTGATTTTGATTTCCCTGATAATAAAAGATGTTGACATTTTTCATTTACTTGTTGGCTATTCTTTTGACAAATGTCTATTTAGGTCTCTTGCCCATTTCAAAACTTGAATTGTCTGTTCTTTGCTATTAACTTTTTTTCAGTTCCTTACATATCCTGGATATTAATGCAAATATTTCTGCCTATTCTATAGTTTGTATCTTCACTCTGATGATTGTTTAATTTGCCGTGGAGAGCTTTTAGTTTGATGCAACCCCATTTGTCTATTTTGAATATAGTGAATCAGAAAGGGATTTTGATTTCTTGCCCAAACAATCTCTCTCAAGAAACAAATATTAACACTTTTTGGCTGATAGTTAAAAAAAACTAGTATTGCTTACTTACTAATTAATTGAAAAAACAAACCTTTGTTGATCAACTATGGTGTGCTCAACACATCGACACAGTATTAGCTTCTAAGTCAGAACACTGAACAGGGTAGAAGCCCTTCCCCCTCAAACTCCTGTCAGGGAAGGGAGGCCAATGCCAGATCACTTAGGGACTTCTGGGTTAAATGAAAGATTATAGGTTTCAAGTGTAATGGGATGAATGATACTGCAGATAGAACCAAGAGAATGATGAGACCCAATTCCTGTTTACAAAGATCTATCTGGCTGCTGTGTGGAGAATGGATTGAAGGGATTCAGAGGGAAACAAGAGATGTAGAAAGGAGGTCATTTAAATCCAAGTGGGAGAGAGGCTGGGTGTCTTGAACTATGGTGATAGAGAAAGCTACATTGTTTTAAGATCAATTTTTGAGTTGGAATAAATAATAATTGTAAAATCATTAGTTTTGGGATGTGAGAATGAGGAACTGTCAAAGACGAATCTATATTCTAGAACTTGGACAGCATGGAAAAATAAGGTAATAATCTTGAATCCCAGGGATCAACATAAAATCATGGAGATTTATCACGCTTGAGGAACACGCCTGCTTAGATTCTCTTCTGGAGTGATGGTCAATTCATTTCTGTATAATTGCTCTAATGATTGATTTTCACCTATTGGTCAGTTTTGTTTATTCTTGAGAGCCAATTTCTCATCTGAAATTGATTCTAAAGTCTGCCTCTGTTTCATTAGTATCCCATTTTCTTTTAATAGTCTGCGGACTTCTGGCAGGTTTCTCCTCTCAAGGTTATTAGGAGTATTCTAAGTTTATATTCATTTTCTTATATGTTGTTGATACACTGTCTCATTGGTAGTGAATGTGGATTGTCAAAAGTAATCAAGGTGACTTACTGATGCTACAGTTCTTTATAAAACAGCAGCATAAATAAGTCTTTTTTCCTGTCCCAATGAATATTTTTGGTATCATTCAGAACGGTGTAACTTCCACTGAGTTTACACTGGTCTCATCCTTATTTCCAGCACCATAAGTGTGGAAAACAGGTAATAGAAATCTTCCAACTTCATTTTTTTTCCAAGATTATTTTAGAACTTGTAGTGCCATTATATCTTTGGTTTTTTTTCTTTGTTTGTTTTTGGTACTGGGGATCAAACTCACACTTGCCAGGCAGGCGCTTGTGCCACCAAGCTAAACCCCTGCCCTTGCTATTATATCGTGATATAAATTTTAGAGCAACCTGGTGAATCATCAGAAAAAGCTTGCTGAGACTTTGGAGTTCCTTTGAATTTACAGATTAATTCAGAACAGACTTAATGAATTTCTGATCAGTGAACATGGTTAATCTCTTCCTTTGTGTATGACTATTTCACTTCTTTCCACAATATTTTGTAGTTCCTGTATTTTGTATATATTTTGTTAAAATTCCCCTGTTTTAATGCAATTATTGTTTTTAAAATTTTCATTTTTATTAATTTCATTTTTATTTCAATGCTAGTATATTAGAAATACAATTGATACTTATCTATTGGCCATGGGTCTTATGATCTTGATGACTTTATTAGTTCATTTTAGTAGGTTTATTTTTATGATTCCATCTGTAGAAAACAGCATACATAGGGTTTTCTCTATACACTATTTTCTACAAATAGATTTTAAAATTCTATTCCAACTTTTTATCTTGTATTTTTTTAAACTTTATTTACATTGGCTAAGACTTCCAATACAATGTTGAATAAAAGTGATGAGAGCAGACATTTGTATTTACTCCTTATCTTAGGGGAAATTTTTTTCAGTGATTCATTACTAAGCATATTAGTGACTTATTTTTTGTAAATACTCATTACCAGACTGAGCTCCTCTGCATTCTTACCGTTCAGTTTTTTTTTATTTTGCTTGTATTGAAATGGTTATATGATTTTACTTTTATTCTTGGAAAACATACAATTTTGAATGTTAAACCAAACTGGCATAAACCCTTGGGTTATCAGGCATTACCTTTTTATGTATTTTTTAATGTGATTTGCCAATATGCTATTTAAACATTTTGTTTTGAGGGGGCCAGGGATGTAGCTCACAGCCTGCGTGGCAAATGTGAAGCCCTGAGTTCAATTCCTGGTACCAAAAAAAATTTTGATTTGAGTTGGACATGGTGGCACATGCCTGTAATCCTGGCACTCGGGGGAGACTAAGGCAGGAGGATCCATTGGAGTTCAAGGCTAGCCTGGGCTACATAGTGAGCTTGAGACCAGTCCAAACTACATAGTGTGACACTGTATCAAAAAAAAAAAAAAAAAAAACCAAAACAATTTTTGTTCCATATTTAGGAGGGATATTGAACCACAATCTTCACTTCTTGTAATGTGTGTGGCAGATGGTAAGATCAGCATAGTGGAGTTTCTCTATTTTCTGAAAGTTTTTATGGCATTGGTCTTATTTTCTTTATAAATAGAATTTCTTGATAGAATTCACCATGAAGGCACTTAGATGTGAAGATTTTTCTGTGTGTGGCAAGAAGGTCTTTTATGCAGAATACTATTTATTGACTGCTTGCTTGCTTGGCTTGCTTGCTTGCTTGATTGATTTTACTGGAGATTGCGGTCAGGAATGCATAAACTGAACTAGATCCCAATCCTTTTATTTGATTTTTTGTTTTGAGACAGAGTATTGCTAAGTTGCCCAGGCTGGCCTCAAACTTGCAATCTTCCTGCCTCAGTCTCCAAGTTGCTGGGATTACAGGAGGGCACCATCATGCCTGGATTATATCTGTTTTAATAAGAAGTATTTTTCAAGGACTTTGTGCTTTTCATCTTGGCCATCAACTTCATTAGCATAAATTTGTTTATATTATATTTTTATTAGCCTTTTCTGTCTATTGGACTTGTAGTAATCTTCCTTTTTGACTTGTGATGGCAATAATATCTTTTAAAAAGAAACTAATCTGTTAAAAGAACCACGTTTGAGGGGGTTTGTCTTTTTGAGACAGGGACTCACTATGCAGTTCGAACTGGCCTTGAGCTCACTTTGTAGCCCAGGCTGGTCTCGAACTTGCAACAATACTCCTGCCTCAGCCTCCTGAGTGCTGGGATTGCAGGTGTGTTCTACCACGCCTGGCTAAAAGAACCAATTTTGTTGGTTATTTCTATGGTATGGTCTGTCCATTTTATGTCTTATTGGTTTCTGCTTTTATTTTTCTCACTTATTTTAACTTTAATTCTTTTTCTGGTTTCTTTTAAATTATTTTTCTAGCTTTATAAAACTTGTGTTGTTAGCTTTTAGCCTCTTATGAAGCAACATTAAACCACTGATTTTGTATATTTCTTTCTCTGAATGTAGCCATTTAAAGTTCCAAATTTCCTTCAGTGCTATTTTAACTGCATCCATAATTTTTGATATATTGTGTTTTATTATTATCTGACCCAGAATATTTTCTAATTCCCTTTGTGATTTCTTCTTTGATCATGAAGTATGTAGAATTACATTGCTTTCTATATTGAAAAGAATGTACATTGTCCAGTTGTGGGTGTAGTTTTTATAAACACCAATCAAGTCAGGTGGAATGACAGTAGCTTTCAAACTTTCCACATCTTTACTGATTTTTTTTTTTGTCCTATCAATATAGAGAGAAATGTGAACGTTTCAGACTATGAGTGGGGGTTTATCCTTTGTGCCCTAGAGTTCTGTCAACATTTGCCGTATGCATTTATGAAACTCTACTATTAGTTGCATGTATTTTTAGTTTTGTTTTATCTTCTTGATGAACTGACCACAAAATATTATGAAATCTCTTCCTCTATTTCTAGTAATGCACTTTGTCTTAATGTCTACTTTGTCTGATGTTAATATGCCACATTAACCTTCCTGGTTGGTGTTTTCCTGCTGTAGGTTGCTTCAAAGTTAGACCTCAGTGATCCTTGCCTCGATTTTCACACTGTCATCTTATCCCCTCCACTAGAATGTAAGTTGGATTTAGTGATTCGATTCTAATGAATCTAACAGGGTGCAGCACCACTACATACCTACTAGAATAATCAAAATCTAGAACACTGATGCCGCCAAATGCTGGTAAGGACGTGGAATAACAGAACCTCTCATTTAATGTTGGTGGGAATTCAAAAGGGCACATCCACTCTGGAAGACAGCTTGGTTGTTCTTAATGAGACTCAACATACCTTCATTGTATGATCCAGCAACTGCACTTCTTCATATTTATTCAAAGGAATCAAAAACTACGTCTACATGTAGACACAACAGCTTTCTTCATAGTTGCAAAAAATTGAAGGCAACTGAGATGTCCTCCAAAATTCTAATATTGAAATCGTAACCCTTTATGGTATTAGGAAGGGGACTTGGGGTGGTAATTAGGTTGTGAGAGGTTAGTGCTTTTACAAGAGACCCTCACAAAACTTGCTAACTTTCCTTCTGCCAAGTGAAGACTCAAGGAGAAACCATCCCCCTGCAATCCAAGAGAGTACTCATGCCAGAATCTGAGCATGCTGGTACCCTGATTTTGGACTTCTGGACCTTTTTATTAGCCACCCAAACTGGAGTATTCCAATTTAGAATCCCAACCTTATTAAGATCACGTACATACAACACATTTCCACCTATGGGTACCATTGGTGTTCTTCATTCCTTTCTGCAGATGTAGGCTTCTGTCTGCCACTTCACCTAACAACCTTCTTGTAATATTTTTTGTAATGCAGGCATGCTGGAAACAAATTCTCTTAGCTTGTCAATGTCACATAAGGATAAGTAATTTTTTTCTTCTCTAAGTATGAGGAATTTAGCGAATCTTGATACCTAAGGTCCCTCTGGTATCCCTCTTCTCGGGGTTTATTATTAATACCTGAGATGTTTATATTCAAACATCATAATCTAAAATATTATTTTTATATTTTATTGGGACATTTAATTTTGGCTTCTAATCATTTTTGTAATTATCTAGACACATTTTTTATGATTTTTCTGGTTATTTTAATTCTGATTCATCTCTTAGTTAACTGAATAGGTCTCCAAATAATTTTTCAAGAGAATTGCAAAAATTTAAGTTCATGCATAAATGAAAATGTGTTTGTCACACTTACACATGAACAATATTGTAAAATTATTTAATAGTGCTTAAATATTGCTTCTTTCTTCTGGCATTTAGTAAGAAATGGAGAGACACTATTTTCATATGCTATTTTAACCTGTAAACTCCTTACTTAGAATTTTATGCATTTAACCTTCAAGGTGAAGTCATGTTTTTTTTTTTTTTTTTTTTGTGGCACTGGGGATTGAACTCACAACGTCAGGCATGCCAGACAGGCGCTTAAGCCACTGAGCCAAACTCCCAGTCCAGGTTTTTTGAGGCAGGGTTGCACTATGTAGCTCAGGCTGGCCTTGGGCTTGCGTTGTAGCCCAAGCCGGCCTCGAACTCACAACGCTCCTCCTACCTCAGCCTCCCGAGTGCTGGATTAAAGGTGTGCACCACCACGCCGGGCTTGAAGTTATATTCTTTAAAATTAATTTCGTACTCATCTTTTTTATTGAATATGTCGTTCTACAGAATGTAATTGAGATTAACTAGAAAAAAACTATAGCTATGGGGATTTGAGCAATATAAAGATTATTAAATAATTAAGGAATTTACCAGGACTTATAGAATTTTAGGGAAAGTTTGTTAAAAAATAAAAATAAAAATAGTTCTCAGTCATTGTTTTGCAACACACCTTTCCAAAATCTAAATCATGTGTCAAGGTCTTTAGGAGCTTTGTTCTCAATTTCCCCTTTCTGTCTCATTCAAAAATGAACCCTTAAAATTGAGTAGGATACTAAAAGCTTTACTTATCTCATGGCAGAATCATCAGCTTGGAACAACTGGCTCTGGAGGCACCCTCTTTCTCAGTCGCTCTGTTAGAGTGATGAACTGTATTTTTGGCAGTAAGTTTCTCCATTCTCATCCTTGTCCTCACACCAGATCCTGTGGCTTCAACTATTTTGAGAGTGATAGTGACCCCATTCAACGTATGTCTTTCTTGCATCTTCAAGTAACCCTGTCAACCCACAACCTATTTCCCTCAAGACTATTTCTTCTTTTATCTAAAGGTATTTCTTGTGCTGACAACTGCCAAGCACAACATGAACTGTCTTCTCTTCCTCTACCTCTGGAGCGTGACTCATACATTTGGGAATCACTCATTTTCGCAGCCTTATGAAAGTTGTAAGAAATCAAATTCTTGCCTCATACTACCCATTTAATGAGTCAGAAAGTAAAAAGCTAAGCTATCACTGCTCCAGTTTGTATCTCAGAGAGGAAAATGAATTTTTCCCTTAAGAAATCCAAGAAACAGCATTAATTAGCCCCTGGCTCCTGAAACTTGAAATACATTGCTTAGCCTTGCGATTCCCAAACTAGCAGCTTTGATGTCATGTGTGGGCTGGATATAAAAGCAAACCCTCAGGCTCAACTAGCTACAGAATTGGAGGCTGCACCTCCACAAGATCTGCCATGGTGGTCTGCATGTTACAGTGGGAGAAGCTTCCCACAGGTGCACCAGGTCATGCAGGTGGGCGTGGGAGTAAGTTACAGGTGCACTTTCTCCAAGCTGTTCTCAACACTCAGGGCAGCCAGGTGGGGCCCGGAGAGGCTGGAGGCCTCCAGTTGCAGAGGTGGCTCCTACACTTCACCTTAGTGTACCTTGGAGAAGAAAGTTCAAGTACCTGCAGAGGTGAAAGTTCTTTGAACCAAATGCTCTCCGCACAGGTACCCTTATCTGTTTTAAAACATATCAGTATATTGTCCAAAAACATGCACAGTAGTACCAAGTGTGTTCCACAGACTAACAGACTGCTTCGATGATAAGACAACTCTGGATTTTCATGGCTTGCAAGAAAAAGTATTGATATTCTTTCTGAACTGCAGGGTATGACGATTATTTCAGTCATGTCTAGGAGAAGTTTCTGCCACTTATAAGGATGCTTCTCACTTAAATAGATGCTCTCCCAGCATTTTCTCTCAGGCAAAATTAACAAGGCAGGCTAAGAAAATGTCAACTAGCCGGTTCCTTCCAATTATAGACATTTCTACTCATATATCTCAAAGTACCTCAAACTCAATGTGTCCAAAATAGAGCTATGATCACTCCAGACCTGCTCAATTTCTGGTATTCTTAGCTCCTTGAATGGCATCATCGTGCAATTAATTGGACAAGCCAGAAGGCTAGAAGTCAATCTTGTCGTCTTCCTTGCTGTCATGTTCCATGACTGTTCTATCACCAAGTTCTGTCCATTTTATTTCCTTCATTCCTCTTGAACCAATTTATTTTGTCCTGTATTTATTATTATTGTATCCCAAGGTACCATCCTCTTCCTCTAACTGGCTTCCCATCTCCATTCTTGTCCTTTCCCTCAATTTCTGTTCTTATCTGTTCTGCAACCCCAACGATCATCTAAAAATGTGAATCTGATCATGTCATTCCCTTCCTTAGGAACCTGTAATGGTTTCCCATGGCTTTCAGGGTAAAAACTGAAGTTCCTAACAGTCTAAAAAGTGTTCCCTCATCTGGGACCTGCTAATCCATTTGCCACATCAGCACCCTCTTCTTCACATCTTCTACCATGTGACGTTTGCAGTTGCTATGTTCTCTTTGTAGAATATGTTCCTCCTCTCTCTGGTTTCTTTGGCCTAGTTAACACCTGTGTGTTGTCCTTCATATTTCTGCTTACCTGACTCATTTTGTGAGTTTTCCTGATACAACTGATAACATGTAACTACTCCAGCTTATGTCATGGACAGAGAAAAATGAGCTTTTCTATTAATTACTCCAAGCCACGCCAAGATTCTAACTGTTCTTCATGAGTACCATGTTCCTTCATTTCTGTTGTAGTCAGGGGTTACAGAGAGAACAACTGCATACAAGACACAGAGTTTGTAATACTGTTTTATGAAAGAAAGTGCAGGAAATCTGTCCACAACATTAAGACCCAGGATATTCAGGCAAAGGCCTGGATCCCACAGCAATGTCCTGCAGGAGTCCAGCTAGAGACCCAAATGCATGACAATGCCTCCCACAAATCCAAATAGAAATCTAAGAGCCCACAATAAGAACTCACACCAGCCTATTTTACGGTTCTGTGCCAGGAAGGCCAAAGGTCAGTGGCGGAACTAGAAAGTCTATGCCAGTGGGGTGAAGGAGCTGTGCAGTAGGTTGAGGGTTCTACAATGGGAGCTGAGAAGTCATGCTCAAAATAAGGAGCAGGGCTGTCCTGAAGAGTACCACAGCCATACTCAGCGACAACGAGGTCCTGCGCTCCTCCAGCGATGAGAACAATCATGCACAGGTCAGGAAGCACAGCGTGACAAGCTTCTCCAACACACAGCTTCCCCTCTGGAGCCAGGAAGCAATGCACAATGTGAGGAGCAGAGCTCCCCCAAGGTGAACCACAGCCACTCTCATTGATGAGGTCCTGAGCTCCTCTGATGATGACTGAATCCATATTGGGGAAGCCAGAATGACAAGCACCTCCAAGAGAACAATTGGTTTAAAACAGCACTTCTTGAAAGAACCCACAATGCCTCATTCTTCTTCCCCACATCTCTATTTATGCTGGTAACTTTCTTCAGGTGGGCCATCTTTACTCAACACCAGCTGAATTAATTCAGCTGGTGCTAAGTTGACCACCAGTTTTTAATCCATAACATTTTCCTTACATGCATCAGTTTTAATTTCCACTTTTATTATGGTTGATCATAAATGAATTCCTTCTCCCTTTGCTTTTCTGTAAACTCCATGAGAATAGTATCTGGGTCTCATTCATTCATCCTTGAGTCCCCAGTACCCAGCATACTTCCTGTCTCATAGCAGAGGTTCAAAACATATTTGTAAAAGAATTTTGCCTTCCATGCTTTCTCCCAGAATATTTTCCACCTGATTCAGCTGTGGACTGCACCACAGGTTTACCAGTGATTCTTCTTGCTTTTACAAGTTTACACTGATATCCAAGTTTATTCAGACTTTATGTCCTTAACGTGTTTTGATATTTCCCTCTCAGCGGGGCCTGCATGAACCTCTGGGGATGGTGCTCAGGGCAGGTGAGTGAAATAGAAGAAATCTTGTCCAGAGGGATTCTGTCTTACCACCTCCCCTGCGAGAAACCTCTGAATCTCAGGATAATTACCCGGGATCTGGGAAGATATTCTCACAAAGTGGTCTTCCCAGGAGTCCTTCTCCTTACCTTTTCAGTCCTCCTTTCCCTCCAACTTCCCTTAGGCTTTTATAGAGTACATATTTACAGAGGAAAGAGCTGCCTTTTTTGCATTTTTGTTCATTGGAAAGAGTAGGTCTGTAGCAGGAGAGAAATGTCACACCGCTGTTAGCTTTCTGTAAAGCAGCACATACTTCTCTAGTGTGTGTTTATTACCTACCCCTTGAGCTAAACGTGAGGCTGAGAGGTAATTGCCCGGGTCTCCTGGCGAGTCCATTTCCCTGCAGGTGCGCTTGCAGGCGCTGAGGAGCCCTGAGGAGTAATCTTTACACAGCTGCCTTGGCAACTGAGTTCACCAATGTTTGCTGTGTGCCCAAGGACAAGCAGGTATCTGCAGCAGTGGGTGTTTCTAACAAATTCTCCTCTTAAATTGGCACATTTTCTGTGAGCTTTCCAGGCTTCATGGTGTGTCTCACAGTTTGGGAACAATTTCTACCACCATCTGACTGGCAAGTACTAGTTCTGTGGTAATTTGTGTCTTTAAAATAGCTTAATACACAATAGGGCACAGAGGTCCATTTTGCTCCTGACGTAATCACTTAAATACACATTCCTGCAGTGTTCCTGACACAAAGGATTGCTTCCAAACACATCCAGAACAACACCATGTTGTACTTCATTAGCTTTTTCTACACACTTACATTATCCATATCTAAAGAGAGGTTAAACTTCTATTCTAGATTAATTTCCCCTATGAATCTATGTTTCTCAGAGATTTCATAGTGTTGAATTATTATTTTTTTAAAATGTTCTATCAAATCATTTATGTTGTATGAGACTGAGTGACACCTTTGTAGCTACTTTTGCTACCTTGAAGATGATACCTGTCTTGGTTTGCCCAGGACTACACTGGGTACCCAGGACTGGGGGGTTTTCTGGCGTAAAGCAGAAGAGTCCAAGACAAATTAGGACACAGTGGTCACCCTACCACTGTTCCTTGATAAGCGAGTAAGTAAATCCAGTCAAGGGGAATTTTTGTTCTCTAGGTAGACTAGTTTAGTGGTTTTTAGAAATTTCCTGAAACCTACATTTTTAAAAAGTGTCTTTGTCTTTCTTTCTTTCTTTCTTTCTTTTTAAAATACAATAGCTTATGAAGAGGCAATTCATACCACACAATTAATAGAACTATATAAAGTGCATATTTCAAAGGGTTTTAGTTGTGTAACCTAACAACAATTAATTTTAAAACATTTTCATAACTTCCCTCCCCTAGAAACCATCAGTAGTCACCCCTCACCCCTAACACACACCAATCATTTATCTTCTGGCAACCACTATTCTGCTTTCAGTCTTGATAGATTTACCTTTTTCGGGTATTTCATACAAATTGAATCATACCATGTATGGCCTTTTGGTTCTAGCTTATCTTAACATAATGTCTTCAAAGTTCATCCGCATTGTAGCACATATTGAAACTTCACTTCATTTTGTTGACAAACATTCTCTCTCTGTGTGTCTCTTTCTCTGTCTTTCTCTCTCTATGTAGACATATTTCTCTCTATATATCTATATCTATAGATAGATATATTTATATCTATCTATACCTATTTGTATCTGTATCTATCTATATTGATCCATACACAGATGATATTTCTATATATATATATACATTTATATATCTAGATATATATCAGATTTTATTTACCTATTTATAAGTTGGTGGACATATACATCATCCCTATCTTTTGGCCACTTACATATAAGTTTTTGTGTGGATATACGTTTTCATTTTTCTTGGGTATGTACTTATGACTGACCTTTCAGGTTATGTAGTGACTCTATTTTTAACTTTTGGGGAAACTGTCAGATTATTTTACAAAGTAGACAGACTAAAACTTCCCTTCTCAACAGCAGAGTATATAGGTTCCATTTTCTGTATATCCTTGTCAACACTTGTTATTGTCTGCTTTTTTTTTATTTTGAAGAGAATAAAACCAAATGAAATAAAACAAAATAGAGTCAATCAAAACAAAACAATGAAAGCAATACAGAACTTCAAAACAAGATAATAGGAAATCAACA
Organism: Dasyprocta punctata; assembly: GCA_004363535.1. Taxonomy (NCBI): domain Eukaryota; kingdom Metazoa; phylum Chordata; class Mammalia; order Rodentia; family Dasyproctidae; genus Dasyprocta; species Dasyprocta punctata. Next base: position 42,532 of record RJWM01006190.1, on the reverse strand, counting down.
ATGCTTACCGTAATGCCTCTTGTTATTTTCAAAGTCGCTGCCTATGCCATCAGACATAATATAATCAAACAGAGCAAAATAGAATAAAATCAATCGAAACAAAACAATGAAAGCAATTACAGGGCTTCAAAACAAGATAATAGGAAATTAATAACAGCTACCATAATATATTTTGTTATCTTTGAAATAGCTGTCCATGCCATCAAAAATAATAAAATCAAACAAAACAAAACAGAATAAAACCAAACTAAACAGAACATTGAAAACAACACGGGTTTCAAAACTTGATAATAGATTAACAATGGCCACTGCCTTCCCTTTTTAGACATTTCCCCCTTTCAGTTTTGCAATATGTATTGTGCATTTTGGATCCCACTAACTCCTTTAATTTTTTATACTAGGGAGACAACAAAATGTTCACCTATGTGACTCTGAACCATTTCATCCATGAGCATGATCTCAAGTTGTATCCATTTACCTACAAGAACCTTGAAGTTATCTTTCTTTATAACTGAGTAGCTTTCCATTGTATAAAAATACCGTGTGTTTCTTATCCATTCTACAGTTGATTGGCAAGCTACCCCTACTTTTTTCTGGTTCCCCATCACATAGCGCCTTGTTCTCTCTCCTTTGATTTTCAGTCTATGAATTTTCTTTTGAGTTAAATGCATTTTTTGTATAAAGTATATTGGTGGATCTTGTCTCCTGATCCACTCTGCCTGTGTTTCTTTTTATTGGTGAATTGAGGTTACCTACATTAATGGCTATGCCCAACGTGCACTGGCTCATCTCTGCCATTGTATTTTCCTGCCATTGACTCCCTACTTTCCCCCTCCATTCAGTTGTCTGCCTCACTTGGTGATCCCCCTCTGCCTCTGTTCCTGGAACCATGATCATTTTTATCTCTCTCTTGAATGTCCTTCAGTATTCTTTGTAGGGTTGGTTTGGTGGCCATGAATTCCTTCAGTTGTTCTTTGTCATGGAAGTATCTTGTTTCTCCATTAATTTTGAAAGTTAGATTTGCAGGGTACATCAGTCTGGGTTGGAAGTTGTTTTCTTTCAGGACTTGAAATACTTCATTCCAGCCTCTTCTTGGCTTGATGGTTTATGTTGAGAACTCTGTTGTGATTTTTTGGGGTTTTCTTTTATAGGTGATCTGTTCCTTTTCTCTAATAGCTTTTAATACTCTGTTCTTGTGCTGAATTTCTGGGATCTTGATTATTATATGTCTGGGTGTAGATTTATTTTGGTTATGGCTAGCTGGAGTCTATATGCCTCACTTATCTGAATGTCACATCCTTTTCCCTTGTTTGGGAAGTTTTCTGCTATTACTTCTATAAATAGACTTTGAATGTCATTTGTGTTGACCCCTGCTTTTTCATTGACACCTATTATTCTTAAGTTATTTTTCTTTGTGTCATCTTGCAGCTGCTGAATTGTTATTTCCTGGTTCCTTGTTATTTTTAAGAACTCTTTCCTTTCACAATTTCAAGCTGCAAACCTGTCTTCAAGGTTTGAAAGTCTATCTTCAGTTTCTTTCAAGTGGTTTTGCCAGCTTTCAATGGAGTTTTTAATTTCCTGAATATCTCTTTGAATCTATTTCATGTCTTCTAAATCTTTTTTATATTGTTCATTCATGATTTTCCTCATTTTCCTATGCTCCATTTTTTTTATCTATGTCTTCTTTAGAGATGCCTAGAAATTCTTTTATTATGTTTTTCATTTCTTCTGTTACCTGACTTAGTATTTCTGTTCTATTTTTTTTTTACAGTCTCATGAAGTTGTTTCTTTACTTCAGTTGCCATCACTTCAGAAACTTCAGGTGTGCAACTCCCAATCTCTGTGTGTTTACATCTCCTGGATGTGCTCTGCTCAAGTTGGAGGCCAGAGACTGACTTTTGCTTCTTCATCTTGACATATTCCTGGGTTTTTCTGGACAAGTGGGTACTGGGGACCCAGGCACTTCCTGCATTGGCTACAATTTCTCTGAAGCATGACTGTTTGGTTCTCCTGGCCAGTACTGGCTATGGGTATTCAATGGTGGCCGTAGGGTGTGCTGGTGGAGGGCTGGCTGCTGATTTTCCCAGCCTGCGCTAGCTCTGTTGGCTCCTCGATGGCGGCTGGAATACGCACAAGGGCAGGGCTGGCTGCTGCCTCCTGGACCTGATCTGTTACTGGCAAGAATCCTCCCCAATGGCAATTGTCTGCTTTTTTAATTACAGTCTTCATACTGGATAAGAAGTGGCATCTCATAGTTTTGATTTGCATTTCTCTAATAGGCAGTAATATTAAGTATTTTTTATATGCTTATTGCTAAGCTTTTTAAATGAATGATATTTAAATTTAAATTGAATGCTCACTAATATTTTCCAGTATCTCAAATTCTTCTATGCAAAGTTAAATCTACATATTTTATTTAAACCATTGACTTTTCCTCATGAGCAGAGTAAGTCTCTCACTTGCCCAAAGTTGAGGCATCCTCTACTGTTTCCATCAAACCTCCTTGCCCTAGTGGCCATCTTTTCCTGGAATCTATCAGACAATGAACTGTGTGTTCCCTGAGTGTAAGACTGGATATATTATCAGGCACAGTGTTGATCAATTTCCTCAAAGGGCTCTGTCCAGTGATCACTCTTACTATTGATGCCCTGGGCATTGGGTAATTTATTCATTGTTTTTTCTCTTCTTTTACATCTCTGATTTTCTGCTATTTCTTTCTTCTTTTCCCTCTCTGTAGATTCTCTTGTGCACTCACTCTATGTGTTTGTTTAAATTTTTGTGTGTGTGAGAGGGTCTCTCTAAGTTGCCCAGAATGAGCTCAAACTTGTGATTATCTTGCCTCATAGTGATAGTATTACAAACACATGCCACCATGCTGCACTTGTTTAATTTTAATCATTTATTAGTTTATTCCTTCATCCCTCCCATAACAAATTCTAAAAGGACCCATGCATGTTAATCATGGGTCTTTCGATTACTATAACCTACATATGAGTTTATCAACTTAGAAAGTGAAGTTTTATTTTAGTTGGTGGTTTCATGGCTTGTGGTTATTTTTATGCCTGTAGTGAGGCAGAATGTCATGTGGGAATAACATGTGGGAATATCATATGGAAGTGTCATGTGAGAACATGTGGCAAAACAGAACTACCCTCCTCAAGGCTGGGGGCAAAAGAGAAAAAGAGGAAAAGACCAGAATCCTGTAAGTCCTTTTGAGGTTGTGTCCCCAGTGACTCTAAGACCTTCCAGTAGTTCCCCCTCTTAAATAGCACCAACCTTGGGGCCAAGCCTTTAACACAGGGGCCTAAATAGCACCAAGCTGGGGCCAGGCCTTTAACATGGGGGCCAGGCCTTTAACATGGGGGCCAGGCCTTTAACACATGGGCCTTGGATCTTTAATACAGACCCAAACTACAGCACTATTACACTCTGTTGCATCCCCTGCCCTTGTTTAGTTTTCATGGATTAATTGATATTTTCTCAAGAAACCCTTTTGTTCTGACAGAAAAGGACAGGATTCCTGGCAAGATACCAAGAAAATTATTTCTCTTGGAAAATACTCTGTATCTGTAGTAATTTTTTGGAACCTTATAGTAAGGACCTAATAATTTTTTTCTTTCCAGTAGGACTCTGGCCACAGTCATAGTATAGTTTTAAAATGTCTATGCATGACTCCACTCCTCTCATCCCATGCTATTCAATAACTACTACAAAGATAATCGTTCAGCATTTTAAGTCTATTATTACTTGCTATGTACAGATAAAACAGCTACTACTTTGCAGTTTAGCAGAAGAGACAAGGGTGATAATAATAATAATTAATAAGTTAATAAAGAAGTGGGAGAAAAATAATTTAATTGTAGAAGCAGGCAGTCAGGTTTTACTATTATTATTATTATTACTTTTATTATGTTTATCACTTCCATTTACTGTTCACTTTATCAAAAGATTTAGCTCAGCTTAAGGTAGTATGGTCATATTTAGACAGCAACACAGCCCCTCATTTCTTCTTTCCCCACATGAATCGCCTGTAGGATGCATATTCTGAATCACACTGCTGTGGGCCTCCCCTGATGGGAGTGGCCAGTAATGCTGGTTGGTTTGTGTTTTTTAGAGTCAAGGGGCAGGAGAAGGAGGAGAAATTGAGGCAGGCAATCACGCAGGTGATGAAGTGGGATGTGACTCAGAGCCAGCCTCTGGGTGAGATCCTCCTGCCCGCTGCTGACTGCCTGCTCAGCACACTGTGCCTGCACACGGTCTGCCCGGACCTCCCTGCCTACCACAAGGCCCTCAGGAATCTCAGCAGCCTGCTCAAGCCGGGGGGCTTCCTGGTGCCTGTGGATACACTGAAGAGCAGCTACTACAGTCTCTGAACGATGGTTCTCCAGCCTCTCCCTGGGCCCGGAGACGGTAGAGGCTGTGGTGAAAGAGGCCAGCTATACCATCGAGCAGTTTGAGGTGATCTCTCAAAGTTACTCCTCCACCACTCTTGACAATGAAGGGCTTTTCTTCTTGGTGGGGCAGAAGATGGACAGATCTGTATGACATCAGGTGATTTCAATAAAACAATCTATTGACCAGTGGACTTCAGATCTTGGTTCTAGCCACCGCGCTCTTTGAGGTGAGTAGATGCTAAGTATCGGGAACTGATGCTCCTTCTAGGACAGAATTGGAATAATCACTGCAGGAAAAACTTGTAGATCAGCTACACAGTGCTCAACACATGTGTGCTGCTGCTAGCACACCCCAGGAAGAGTAACTGGGATGTTCAGTTCTCTCTGCCTGTGTTTATAAAAGGATTCACTTCTTCAGACCTCTAGTTGTGGTGGCTCAAGCCCACACTTGGCTTGGAGACGTGTCTGCACTGTTAGTTTCCTGGGGGAGGAGAGTCCTCGCTTCCTCCTGACTTCTCTCTGTAGAAGCTGCTATGTTCCACCTCTACTGCTGCTGGGTCTCTCTGGGCACAGTCATTTTCTGCTGGATACCCTGCTTTTTTTTTTCCTTTTTCTTTTTTTCGTTCTTTTTATCTTTTCCTGAAACAGGTTTCACTGTGCAGTTCAAGCTGGTCTTGATCTCACTTTATAGCCCAGGCTGGCCTTAAACTCACCGTGATCCTCCTGCCAGCCTCCTGAGTTCTGGGATTACAGGTGTGCACCACCTCGCCTGGCTTGGATTCCCCTGCTTTTAGCATCATTCTGGCCTCAGTGGTCAGAGAACAGCTGGCTAGTATTTCCATTCATCCCAGGATCCATTTTTTAAAAAAATAAAGATCATTTCATTTTCAAATTCTAATTCACCCACTCACTAATTGGCAAGTTATGTAGCCTTGCTGGGCCTCAGTTTCCTCATCTGCAAGATGAGATTTAAATAGAACTTCCTGTTAAGAGAATTAAAATAAACTGCTATATACACAGCATCCAGAAAAATGATGACCACTTGAGAAGCATTTGATAAGTATTAACTATATAATCATTACCATAGTCATTGTAATAATCAACTTTTCTATTAGTTGCCAAACAACACAGAAAAGATGTCTCGATTTCCAGGTAGGAGGAGAGGTTGCTGCTCTGGGCTGCAGACATCCAGGCTCCTGACTAGCATTGCTTTCAAGAGGGGCAGAGAAAAAAGTCAGTTTCTGAACCATATACTACCAATTCTTTTATGATTTAAGAAATATTCGATATTAAATATTAAATAATATGTGTTTAGAACCCTCCACATATCTTTCCTATACCAGGCCCTAGAAATACAAATGAAACCCCAGCATCAGCTGGCTGAAGAGCCCTCATCTTTGAGTCATGGAGATACCCAAGTGCTCCTAGGTGCTCCCAAAGCCGTCCCCATTCAACATTCAACTGATTAGCCACTTCTGTGCAGGCTGTGCTGGCTTATGTGCCCAGCCCGATAATCCTGGAAAGGGGACAAAATGATCTACTACACTTTAAGAAAGACATTTCCCCGCCCAAGTTTCTGCCCTAATGCCTCAGAGCCATGCTGATTTCCTGCCAGGTTGGTAGGGGTCACTTCCCATCTATACTAGAGGCTGGCAAGCTTTCTTACCCAGAGCTGAACAGTAAATATTTTTGGCTTTCTGGGCCATAGAGTCTTGATTGCAACTACCCAACTCTGCAATTATAGCAGAAATAGCCATAGGCAATGTATAAATGATGTGTATATGTGTTCCAATAAACTTTATTTACAAAAACAGGCAGACAAACAGATTTGAAGCAAGGGTTATAGTTTGCAGACTTCTGATCTAGATCCTAAAGCAGCTTGTTTGTGCCCAAATTTTAATAAAATTTCTCATGAACAGTCTGTTTAGTTTCTAACACCCAGTCCTATTTATAGGAGCTCAAACCAGATCCAGGGAACTGGACAGGGCATAGGGAGCTTACTGTTTCCTTTATACTCCATTCACTCTCTGTCATTCTGTGTTGTGTTTTGGATGTAACAAGTCCTCCCAAATGCTCATGTGTTAGGAGGTGGAGCTTTGGGGAGGTGACTGGATGGTGAGGGCTTTAACCTCATCAGGGGACTGATCCACTGAGGCATTCCTAGCTTGATGGCATCATTGGAGATGATGGAAATTTAGGAGGGGCCTCGCTGAAAGAGTGCCCCCCCAGGACTATAGCTTATCCCTGTCTCTCCTTTTCCTCCTCTTTCTTCTCTTCTTTTTCCTTCTTCTTCCTCTTATTCCTCCCTTTCTTTCCCTCCCTCTTCCCCTCCTCTCCCTGCCATTTCTCCTGGTTGCCATGAAGTGAGCAGCTTTCCTCCACCACGCCCCATCTGCCATGCTTCTGCCTCATCACATGCTCTAAAAGCAACAGAGCCAGCTAACTGGAGCCATCAGCCAAAATAAACCTCTCCTCCTTCGAATTATTATTTTCAGGTGCTTCATCACAGCAACAGAAAGCTAAATGACATTCTTCTTTCCTGCTCCATCCTCCATTCAAAACTCTTTCTTCTCCCAGTTGGAAGCCATTCAGTGGACATAAACAGAAAATTAAAAAAGCAAAACAAAACAAAAAAACAAGTGAGTGGCAGATGAAGTGTCCACAGCACCAATATTTTTCAAACTGCAATTTGCCATTCACTGGTGTATCCTAAAATCGACTTGGTGCACCATGATAAACACTTTTAAAAATAATACAGAGAAGATTGGAAAACAAATCCTAAATAGTGGTACTTCTTATAGTATTGGTTTGTGAACTTTTGTCTCAGTTTTACAAATTTATCTATCTACACATGCCTATTTATTGCTGGATTATGATATAACATATGTTTATTGCTGTGGGTTATGGTTTAAAAAGTTTCAAAACTGCTAGTCTATATTCTGGGCTCCTGGGACCCTCTCTGTGAGAGGCAGTTTTTTCTTCACACAGGGATCAAAGTCCCTATTCTTAAGGAACTCCAAGTCGTGGGGAGAATCGGACATGCAAACAGTTAACAGAGAGAGAAAAGGGCTCTGAGCATTGTGTGCCAGGAGGGAGGGAGCCAGGAAAGGTGGCATTTCTCTGGGTCCTGCAGGCTGAATAAGGGTGTATTTGGCAACCAGAAAGGAAAGGGCAGTCCAGGGGACGACGTGTACAAGGTATGAAATGACTTCTTCTGATAGCAGGCTCCTCGCTGGTTTGTTCTTCGAGGGAAGCCAGGACCTAAGCAAACATTTGACTTCTGATTTTTCATTTACTTTTCATGAAATCAAACAGACCAACCAAGTCATAAGCAAACATGGACTAGGGGGTCACTCTGGTCCTAACTTGTAAATCGCTTTGACTGCTGACCCAGCACGACTCTTTTCAGGTCCGCTTTCTGGGGATGTGTTGGACCATCTCACCCCGAGCAAAATGCTGATGATGCAGGGAGCCACAGTCCTCGTGTAATATCCTGGGGAAAAGAAAGCTATTAAAAAGGTTGTTAACCCATTTGGTGTCATGTAGCCCAGCCTTGGTAATTCCCATCATCTGGCTGTCAAGAGTAATAAAAGGAGATGTCTATGATATGACTTACTAGGCTGAGCTTTAAAAGCTGTGACTGCCCCCTCTAATTTTAACTTTGGCCAATTCTGAATGGGAGGCAGCCAATGAATTTTATAGAGGGTAGGAGGAGGGAAAAAAGCTCAGAATGGAGGGACAGAAAATTCAATTGCTGTGAGAGCATCATTCCACTTTTTGCAGGCTCAGGACCCCTCTGGAAAACAGGGGTAATAATCATCTCTCAGGACTAGGTTGAGATCAAATGAGATACCTGTGAAGGCATTTTGCATCCTGTTAGCAACAGAATATATATTACAGAATTTCAATATTATTAACCCTTTATAGAACAGCCATGAGCCACATATTTACTATGTTTGCTCATTATACTTCTTAATGAGCTAAGTGTGATCTTCAAAATCTGTCTTGCATATGGTTGATGTCTGAGTCAGCACCATATGTGTGCATCTTTGATCCAGAGTCCTCTTAATTCACTCAAAAGTTGTTTATTTATTGCATTTTCATTATGTGCTAGGAGTTGAGCTTGGGTGTTGAGGAGGTTGCATTGTAAATGTCACAGATTCTCACCGCATGGGCCTTACATCCCTCTGAGGTAGGCCAGAAAGCTAGCCACTCTTGCAGAGCCCAGGAAAAGCACTTGATCTTTTGGTTCTCAGACCAGTCATTCAGAAACCTTTTGTGTTTTCTGACAGAAGCCACCAAAACAAGACAAACCAGGCCTTTCTCATGGTGGTACCTTCTGCCTATATAGTACAGCTCAGAACATCATAACCACCGTTACCACAACCATCATCATTATCAGCATTGAAAATATGTTTAAGAAATATAGCAAAGACACATCATGGTGAGGGGAATCACTGGAGCTTTCGGCTTTGTGTTTTCCAATGGAAATGGTGATTTATAGCTTCTGATCCTCGCTTCTCTAAAAGCGAGGCCTCAGTCTCTCACGCAGTCTCAGTCTCTGGTCAGTCTGCTCACACTGAGCGAAAATGCGTTCTTTGGCCCTTCATTTACCAGCAGAGGGCGCATGTGTCCCTTGCTGAAGGCCTCTGTGTCCATTTACACAAGAAGGAATTTAAATTAAGAAACTTTCCAAAACAAGCAATCTCTCCACAGTATTTTCTTTTGTACACTCTACTAGGCTGCTAGGAAAAGGGATAAAGGGAACTCAGCACATTTTCCTCTAACAAAAAACATGTATAATTAATTTTATAGATAGATACATTAAAAATTTTCCCTTTTTGGGTCTATACACAAAATGCAAATTTCAGTAAACCACACAGAGCTCTTGGCCAGATTACCATGAGAATGTTAAATATTAGATTATACAGTTAACTCACCATCACCTTCTATTTCCTGTTTATTCAAGAGAGGAAAAGAAGTTTTTGTGCTTTTTCGAGCTCTGGTTTTTTAATATGAAAAAAAAAAAAGAAAAGAAGAAGAAGAAGAAGTTTCTCTGTGCCTATCGTTGTTGACCAAACCATTATGTTCAAAACTTCAATTTTTACTTTAATAGTGTCTGATGGATTCAAGGGAAGAGTTGGGGTTGTATTTTTTGAGTTAATATTGCTTTGATTCTGACTTCAGTGTTGAAAACCAGGAAATAATTTTTTCCTCGTAGGTTCTTCATTCTCTTTTCAAAGAAAAGTTCTGGGCATTTAAACAAGAAGAGAAATTTAGAAACTGTAAGTAGTAGTTAAGCTGTTTTTACCCAACTAACTGTACATACTGTACTGTACTATCCCAAAGAACAGGGACCAGATATAGCACTCCTTGTGTTACAGGAGAAGGAAGGAAGATAAACTGTGAACTATTGCCCCTTACCACTCAAGGGTAGGTTTCTGTCCACCTTCTTACCACCCTCTAAAGTTTGCTAAAATCTATGGAAATGTAACCTTTGCTCTAGCAGAATTTATAATCACAAGTTAAGATTTGCAAAATTTGCGACCCTGCCTCGAAAAACCAGGGCCAGGAGTTTGGCTCAGTACCTTAAGTGCCTACCCTGGCAGGCGCGAGGTTGTGAGTTCAATCTCCGGTGCCGCAAAAAAAAAAAAAAAAAAAAAAAAAGATTTGCAAAATTTAAAGTTAAAACCTCCTATTTTATCAGTGAAGAAATAAAGACTGAGAGCAGAAGCAAGCAACTTCACCCTTCTATACCTCCATCTCCACTGTGAAATGAAAGGCTGACTCATGTATTCATGAGGTTCAAGCTTCTACGATTTTTGAATTAATGAACCATATTTGTTGAAATAGAATTCTGACACAAGGACCACCTGAGTTAATCCCATCATTTAACATTCAAGTAAAATTGATTCAAACCCCCATCATTTACACAATCCATAATTTCTCTCATCTTTCAGAGAATTCGAGGGCAATGACTTATAATTCTCCTGGTGACCTCTAAATTGGAGCTTCTGCTTGCTCTTGGATTCTGGTTTGAGAATCATCTCACCTTAAGCACATGCTGGTCTTTCTCTGCAACTCATGAGCACTCACCTGATGCATCCTGATCTCTTTGCTTTCTGAAATTCCACTGACTGTAATGTATATGAGTCAGTCTTTAATGCAGCTTCAAGATAATGGGAATGATTCACTTTGTGGAACCAGAAAAACTGAAAAAAGGAATCTCTATAAGTAATGGTTTTCTGGAGGAACAGAACCAGTAGAATATATGTATGAGTACCTATTAGATTGGCTTAAAAGGTCAGAGGCTTAACTGTCCCATGATGGCTGTCTATAGGTTGGAGAGTCAGGACTGAAATAGTTGTCCAATCCAAGAAATTAGAAGCCTCAGAATAAGTGGGACCAACAGTGCAGCCCCAGTCCTATGATAAAGACCTGGAATCTGCCCTTGAGAGTCAGTCATGTAAGTCTGTATTCACAGGCTGAAGAACCTGAAGTCTGATAGCCACGGGTGATGGCAGCAGCGAAAGCAAAAATAAAACAACCCAACAGCAAAAACCACCACTCAGGAAGAGTTGGGCATACACATGCAAGCTTATTTCTTCTCCCACTTTTTCATTCCATCCAGCTCCTCAATTTATATCTACCAAAAGACTTTTAGGTTTAATAACCAAATTCAGTAGTGTAGCTGGATACAAAGTCAACACTCAAAAATCAATAGCCTTTCTGTACCTGAATAACAAACTCACTGAGAGAGAAATTAGGGAACAATACCTTTCACAATCTAACAAGTAAAAGACCTTTGTATTGGAAACTCCAGTGCTCTGAAAAAGGAGATCAAAGAGGCTATTAGAAAATGGAAAGCTATCTCTTGCTCGTGGATAGGAAAAACAAACATGGTGAAAATAGCCATGCTCCCAAAATTGTTACCAAGATGTAATGCAAACTCAATCAAAATACCATTAACATACCTCAGAGAACTAGAAAAAACATTCCTAAAGTTCATCTGGAACCAGAAGAGATGTACAGTAGCAAAGAGAATCCTGGGCAACACAGGAAAGGTAGAAAGCATCACAATCCCTGACCTAAAATTATACTACAAAGCTACTGTGAGAAAATCAGCATGGTACTGGCAGAAAAAGACCTGAGGATCATTGGAAGAGACTAGAAGATGCAGATACAACTACTAACACTCTCAGCCACATTATCTTTGACAAAGGGGCCCAATATGTTCACTGGAAGAAAGATAGCCTCTTTAATAAATGGTGCTTCAGCTTTCTACATGCCGAAGAATAAATTAGACCCAAGTCCATCACCACGTGCTAAAGTTAAAATGAATTAAAGTTCTAAATATTAAAATGGAAACACTAAGTCTTCTGGAAGAGAAAATACGTAGAAATCTTGAAGACATAGATGTAGGCAGAGAGTTCATGAACAAAACACAGACTGCAGGGGAAATAATTCAAAGAGTCAACAACTCAGATCTCGTCTTATTGAAAAGCTTTTGCACAGAAAAGGAAACCACCAGCAAACTGAAAAAAAAACACATAGGGAAAAATTTTAGCCAATTGTCCATCAGACAAATGACATCTATCTAGAACATATAAAAAATTGAAAAACATCAGATCCCTCAAATTCAAAGACTCATAAAAAAACAGCCATCTGAGATGAATACACACTTCTTAGATGAAGAAATACAAATAGCAAATAAATACATGAGAAAAGGTTCAACATCACTGGTCATTTGACAGATGCAAATTACAACAACACTGAAATTCTGTCTCACCCCCTAAAGAATGACTATCATCAAGAAACCAACCAATAACCAATGCTGGAGAGGATGTGAGGTAAAAAAAAAACCCTTCCCCACTGTTGGTGGGAGTGTAGACTGGTACAACCACTATGGAAGTCAGTGTGGGGATTCCTGAAAAAACTAGGATTAGAGATCCCATTCCACTTAGCTATTCCCCTTCTGGGTATTTTCTCAGAAGAATTAGAAACACCACAACACAGCGATATATATACACTCATGTTTATAGCAGCATAATTTGTAGTAGCTAAATCTTGGAAACAATACAACTGAGGAATAGATGAAAAAGATGTGATATTTTTATACAATGGAGCACTACTCAGCCATAAAGAAGGATAAACTTGAGACTTTTATAGGTAAAAGAATGCAACTTGTGACTCACAAGCCAAATAAATCAGACTCATATGTATAAACATCACATTGTCTCCCTGGTTTGAGAAACTGAAAGAGTAAATAGTTCTAAAATGTACAATAGACATTGTGCAATGGGAAGAAATTGTTCAAAAGGAAAAAGAAACTAAGATGGGTGAAAAGGAGAAAGGACAGTAGGGAAAAGGGAAAAAATGCAAGTCAGTTGTACTATTAATGTCTCTTAGCGCATTAAAAAAGAAGGTTTGTGTTAATATTGATTGGAGACATTTTAATGCCAATATCTTGTAACCTGAGCAACTACTTTAAAGACAACAACATGTAATGCATGAACTATCGTTATTCTCCTATCATTTTGTTATGAAATTTTGTTTTACCTTTTTTCCATAGAACAAAAAAATTAAAGTAAAATAGGATAGAATTCAAATTGTTTACATAATGAAGAGCTTAGGTGCTGAGCTTCCTAACACCCAAAACAAAGAGGGGAAGTCTCAGTTACAGGGTTCACTGTGTTCATAAATGCTCAGCATTAGCACAACTTTTCCCTGAAAATTCCCACAGTTTATGATCATGGGGGTATTGTGTACGTATCATTCTCACTGTCTCTATTGGCTTATCTTAACTGGTGATTTTAACTTGACTTTTTTCAATTCTAAGTCCTTCAGAGGAGCATTATGAATTCCTGTGGACAAAAACAAATATTTCTTAAGTGGTAGGGATGGTTCTCAGAGCTGGGTAGACAGAGACGTAAGACAGACAGGCTCCCTGACCTCCTGGAGCCCACAGTCATCATGGGCACAGGGAAGCAGGTGACCAGCTTTACTATGTAATGTGGTGTCTCTTGGGAAAACAGGAGACACCAGGAGGGTGTATCTTGAAGGGTTGACAAAAGGTTCCTTGAAGAAGTGAGGTCTCAGATGAAGTAAGACTTGTCTGAGAATAAAAGGAGGGAAAAAAAATTCCAGACAGAAGAGCATATACAAAAAACCCCAGAAACCAGAAGGATAGTATGCAGGACTGGTGACTCTAGTAGATCTTGTGGTCACACCTGGACCCTTTTCTCTGGCTCAGCACAACAACCTCCAGCTGCTCTGGCTCACAGCTGCTCCTTCTCAGGAGAATTGTTCTCAGCTGATTGAAGCCACCTCATCCAAGAAGTTGCAGGCCACTCCCCTCCCCTGCAAGAAGCAGCCCATGGCCCAAACTGACTGATCTCAGGATTCAGTAGGCTTGTCTCCTTTCAAGAAGGACATTAGTCAATGCAACTTATGCTCCTGTGCCTCCTATCAGGCCAATGCTACAGTTTACCCAAGACCCCATCCTTGCTCAGACTCCTCTTCTGTCCCTACTCAGGTTCCCTAAAGGGCTCTCCTTCTTGAGTTTTGGTTCTGAGGAACCCAAACTGAAGAAAACACTACTGGGAGAATTGTTGAAATTAAAGTGTAGACATTAATGGATTTGGTTCGAATGTGAGCCCCATCTATTACCAGGTTAAGGTTTTACTGATTTAAATGATTGCCACTTTCAACAAAAATTCTTATGTAATGTATCATTTCAATTTCTGATCATTCGAATCACAATCAAATTTAACTTATTTCAACTTCATGAATTTATAAATAAGGACATTAAGACCAAATGAAACATGACAATTGGGCAAATCCTCTGTACAGCAATCTCTTTGAGAAGTGGGTATAGTAATCTAAAATCTCTCTGCTTTAACAATGTACAGGTACAAGAAAACATAATTTAAGAGTTCCTAATATTTTTGATCTCCTGGGATAGGAGAACAGGCACACCTTGGAACACAAGCAGCAACATTCCAAGTCCTGGAAATTTATACACTTTATGTCAAATAAGGAGTTGATTTCTGGGACTGGAGACACAGCTCAGCAGCACAGAGCCTGCCTGGCAAGTGCAAGGTCCTGAGTTTGATTTTCAGTACAAAAAAAAAAAAGTTTCTGCTTTTTTTCTTTCTGCTTTGACTTAGTATTTTGAGTCAGATTAGTCTGAATCAACGACTAAACCATCTATGGAGGAATTGACAAATTAAGTATAGGAACCTGTAAGACGAGACACTGTATCAAGATCCTGACACTCTATGAAACTTAATGAAATAGTGTAATGTTTTTTTCCATGCTCCTTTTATCCCTTAGAGATCAAGGCGAATGACTTCCCATAAAGGAGCAGAATGGATGGGGGAATTTAAAGGGTGACCAGAAAGAGACCCACTGTGAGGCAAAAAAGCAGAACACCTTCTCACCAATGAAATGTGCTTTTTAGTTTCTTGCTCCCAGGCAGTAAACATAATCCATGAATTAAAGATAATTAGTGTCCTTCTAGAAAATGCAACTGTAATTATAGACATTTAAGCGCACTTAGTGCATTTGACAAGAATCAACTCTTTCACAGTTCACAGAGGGTCCTACTGGCTGGAGGGCTAACTCAGTACCCTTAGTAACTTGACAATTATTAGAAGAGGATAAGATAGAAAGAAACCTGCCTCCCAGGGAATAGCATGGTCCCCACAGTGGAGGATGGAACATCCTACCTTTATTGTAATGAAAAGCACCATCCATTCACAGATTAGGTGAGCTGAATGCCCAAGTCCCATGGAGTGGACTTACTCTTTTCCCTTTTCTAGGGCTCACAAGCACTTACTAGGTGTCCCTAGGCACTAGGGAAATAAACAGTAAATCAGATGTACATGGTCCTTTCCCTCTCAGAGCTACTGAGTGATGTGGACTGAATGTTTGTTTCTCCTCAAATTGATGTATTGAAAACTAGCTCCAATATGATGGTATTAGGAGGAGGGATATTTTGGAGGAAATTGGGTTATGAAGTAGAGCATTCATGATGGGATCAGTGCCTTCATAAAAAAAAATAGATTCAGGAGCTCAGCCTTGTACTCTACTTTCTGCCATGTGAGTAAATAATGAGAAGACATTCAGCAACAAACAAGGAAGAGACCCTAGAGACAATGGATCCATTGGCAACTTGATGTTGGGCATTCCAGCCCCAGAACAGTGACAGATGAAAGTGGGTGGTCCAGGATATCCAGTCTGACAGACTAGGACAGCAATAGTGGGTAATTAGCCAAGCAAAAATAATTCAGTGCCATATAGGAAGGTGCATGGTTATAATTTCCTGAAGAGAGTGACTTCTAAACTGAAACCTGGAGGATGAATAGTTAGAAAGGAATGCAGGTAGAAGGTTGGGAGTAGGGAGAACCGTATTCCAGGTAAGGTATAAAAGAGAACTGGGAACAAAAGAGAGAGTCTGTCCAATTTTAAGAATTGAGGAAGTTCTTTGTGGCTGGGTCTGTAGGGTCTGAAAGAAGATTGGCTAGAGATAGACTGAAGAGCGAAACAAAGTCCAAGTCAGAAAGACTGAGGCCATTTGCAATTAATTTTGAGTACACCAAGAGCTCCTTAAAGGTATTAAGTAAGGATAAAACAAAACATAACCTTGAAAAGCACAGGCATTTCTACTATCCTTCAATGCTTTCACAGAAGGAACCCATATGTTCTTTGGATTCTTTAGTCTAGCAGGTAACTGGAATAAAGTGTTTAGTTTTATCAAAACCCTTTGCTTCCTGGTCATGTTGGATCTCATCATACTCCTGCCTAAGAACCTTTAATGATTTTCACTGGTTCATATGTCATGGTTTGTATCAGATGTCCCCCAAAGCCACATGTGCTCACAGGTGGGACTTTGCTGAAGTGGCTGGATCTAGAGTATATAATACTGGAATTAAGGGTGTGTGATAGCTGAATGAGTTTAGCATAATCCTGGATGTGGGTAATGGAAATTCCACACTGGGTGTGGGTAGCACCAATCAGTAGACTTATAGCTTGAATGGGATATAAAAGAAGAGAAGGAATGCAGGCTTGCAGCTGATGCTTGCTGCTTCACTGCCTCCTGCCTGCTTTACTGAGGTCTGTTTCTCCTCAGCGATGCCCCTCTGCTATGCAACCTTGCTTTGGAGGCAGCCAACTATGGACTAAAACCTCCACAAACTGTGAACTGAAATAAATCTTTCCTCCTTTAACTTTGGGCATCAGGTATTTTGTTTTAGCAACAAAGAAAGTCTCCAAGACAACACGGGATCAAGTCCATCTTTCTCTGGCTTATTTCTCCAGGGACAAAAGCAGTTGGTTCTTTTTTTTGCCAGTAGTTATATTTATAGTCACCACAATATTGAATTAGCAAATGCAGACCACTGCTTCTAGGGAAAATATCTCATTAGTTTCCTGTAAACTTCCAATCACATTTTCATCGCATAAAAATACATGTTGTTCTATGCATTTCTGTTTAAAGATATATTTACTACATATTGTTGATTCATTAAAATTGAACTCATGCCAACAGCATTGTGACTTCTGCCCAAAAGAAGCTTATCTAACACATATGGTATTTTTCCTGTGAGGCAGATCACAGCCTTCTTGTGCTTTTTTTAGGAGCAGAAGGCTCCTTTGAGCTGTCATGGGGCATTTTAAACAGTGAAAAGACCAACCAAAAGCACAAAATGTGAAAAGAATGGCACTGAACACAACATGAAAAGGGTGCTTGTTTACATTTTGAGAGCTGAAACAGGAAGGTGAAGTGTTGCCTTGTTAACCTCAGCTAAGAATGTGTGTTAAAAAACTCAGATTTTTCACTGCTTGGCAGATGGCCAGGAACAACCGCAATAAGGATGAAAATATTGATTTGGGGGTGAAAAATTTTAGTGAGTACACAAATTCACAGATACAGAATCCATAAATAATGAACTTAACTACATTTAAGTGTAGCATTTATTAGTTTGAATTGAAATTAGTAATTTACATTGTATTTTCTTATACTGGAGTCTAGTGAGTACCCTGAGAACTTTTTGAGGAGTTAGCATAAGAAAAGAAATAATGCCAACAACGAATAGCATGGAGATACTGCTAGGCAGTTTTTCACATTCATCTTCTCATTCAGTGCCCAAAATAATTCTGTGAATTATGAACGTTTATTATTCCTACATTACAGATGAGAGAACTAAGGGTGAACGGTGGTAATAAGACTTGTCTTCAGTAACATAATTTGAAAGCAAGGCCAAAACAGAAACCCACATGCTTAGTTACTGAGCTATCCTGTCTGTGAATTTTAGCATTTTTAGAGAAATGTCTAGAGGGGGAAATACATGACTTTTGAATACCCAGTGAATTGACCTCTGAAAGTGACAAGCAGGACAGCTGAGAGGGGTGCCTTCTAGGAAGATATACAGTCAATGAAAGTATCTTGAGACAAAATGCCAAACACTCACAAACTAAGGAAGGAAAGGTTTATTTAGCTCACAGTTTGCAAAGGTTTCAGTCCATAATTGGCTGGCTCCATGGTAAGGTAGCATATCAGACAGGCCTCATAGAGGAGAAACTTAATATTGGTCAGAAGGTAGCAAAGCAAGCAAGCAAGGAACAATAAAAGCCTCTTTTTTCCCTTATATTGTATCCAGGCTACTAGGATTAGGGCAGTGCCAAACTAATCAGTGGACTGATTTAGTGATCAACCACCATTAATCCTAGCGCCCTTAATCCTTGCATTGTACCATGAATCATTCACACACTGTAGATTCTGCCACCTTTGAAAAAGTCCCTATCACTGCATGAGACTTTGGGGGGATCATCTAGACACAGGTGATAACATTCTACCTCTGGTCTCCAAAGACTCATGCACATCCCTTAATGCAAAAGGCATTTAGTCCGTCTCCAAGAGTTGCCAATGTCCTAAAAGTTTTGGCATTGCCAAAAAGTCTAAGTCCAAAATCTCCTCTGAGGTTTAAGGCAAACTCTTACCTATGAGCCCCTGTACAAATCAAAAGGAAGTTAAATACTTCCAAAATTTGATATCACAAGATAGACATTGCCACTTCAAAAGGTACAATGGGGTCTACAAAGGAATGAGACCAAAGCAAGTTTAAAATCCATCAGGGCAAAATTTAAGTACTGTAGTTACATGTACATCATCTGAGGCAATCTGTGGCAAGATGTGAACTCCAGAGGGCTTGGGTGGCTCTGCCCCTACAGCACTGGCAGTAGATGTAGCTCCTATGGTTTTTCTCTTGGGCCAGAACTGCTCTCTTCTTGCAGTTCTCCTTAGATGATCCATGTCCCCAGCTTCTCCAAACTTCTGGGGTTTCCACTGCACCTTTAACTTCACACTCATAGCTTCACACATTGCCCTTTTAGGGGCACATGGCCTAGCTTCCCAGGCCTTGTTCTGAAAGGCCTGTAGGGTAGAAGCCTTCTGGATCTCATAACTCTTGCCTTCTGGATGCATCTAAAATTAGCACTACATGGATAATGCCAAGGTCTGCTGTCAGAGCAGTAGCCAAGTTTCCTCTTCTCTGAGTGCTTATGAACCAAACACCAACGAACAACTTCTCCAGGCCACCACCATTCTGGAACATGGTGCTCTGGTACTGTCTTCTCAAAGTAGTCTTTCACCTTTGCAACTCTTAGGCTGTAAAGACTGAAGTTCTGCTGGTTCTTGTGGTGCCCTAAGGCCATTTTTCTGCTGTCTTCTTCTGAAATACTTGGCTTTTTCTTTTAGTCTTTTAAGCAATCATTTTCTCTCTGTTCCATTTTTACAGGTCCCAACTTTACTGGATCTTCCTTTCTGGCCAAACTGACAATGTTTTGGATCATTCTGCTGGGCTCTTTGCACTTCATTCTCAATGTAAATCTGGCTAACAGCCCCTAACAGTAGCCATGCCACTACCTCAACATTAGATTGCCTTGAAATTTCATCTGCAAGATTAATTAGTCTTCTGTTCTTAACCTCAGTCTCAGGTAAAGTCTCTGGAGATGATTAAAATGCAGACAAACTTTCTGCCAAGCCATAACACACAACATCTGGAGTCCAGCGGCCAGTGCTGTCCTTCTTCCAAGCAAAAACCTCCTGAACCTGGTCTTTACCAGAATCATTTCTATCAGCATTCTGTTATTCAAATCTCTGACCAGAATCTCCCATCAAGTACAACTCAAGTCTTTCCAGGGCTGCTTTCTCAGGCAGCACCTCTGAACTCTTCCTCCAAGTCACTTCCAAAGTCTCCTAAACCACATGGTTAGGCAGAGTCGCAGCAACAACCACATTTCTCTGGTACTAAATTCTGTCATAGTCACTTTTCTCATTTCTGATACAAAATACACAACACCCAAAGTTACAGGAGGGAAGGTTTATATGGCTCAAAGTTCGTAGAGGTTTCAGTCCATAGTTGGCTGGCTTTTTCGCTTCTCGGCCTTTTGGCTAAGATCAAGCATAGTTGGCTGGCTTCAAGGCAAGGTGGCATAGCAGAGGGGCAGGGTAGAGGAGAAACAGTCAATAGCAAAGCAGGGCAGGCAGAAGGCAGCAAGCAGCAAGTCCAAGTGACCTAAGCTGCTTCTTTCTGACCTTTTTAATATTCCATTTAAGCTACTGGGCTTAGGGTGGGTGACAAACCAATCAGTGGGCTGATTTATTAATCATCCACCTTTAAACCTAGCATTGTTCCATGAATCAATCACACACTCTAGATTCAGCCACCTCTGAAAAAGCCCCACCTATCACTGCATAAGGCTTTGGTGGGACATCTAGACACAAGCCATAACACATATGGTTAATTACTGGGCTATTCTGCCTGTGAATTTTAGCCCTTTTAGAGAAATGTCTAGTGGGGAAATACATGACTTTCAAACACCCAGTGAATTGACCTCTGAACTGACAGCCAGCACAACTGGAAGGGTTAGCTTCTAGGAAATATGGAGTCAGTGGAAACCTCTAATGTATGGTCTTCCAAGACTGAAGACTCACACCAATGTGAGAAAACTATATGGTCAAACCTATTGTGTGAGAGGAAGGATTTTCTACTTACGGGTGAAATAAGAAAGATTTGTACTAAGCCGTGGCAAGTGAATCATCCGAAAAGGAACCGTTTATCTGAAAGTGGTAGAACAAACAGAGGAGGGTTTTGTGGATACTCAGCAGTAGCAAAGTGACAAAGCTGATACCAAGACAGAAAAGCTTGAGACCTAGCAAAGACATGACCTTTCTGTGTGAGGATCTTTTGAGTAGCAGCCCAGTATCTGTTATACTAGAAAGAATGAGGCTGTGTCTTAACTACCCAGAAGCTAGAAGATCACGTATGTATGAGAGGAACCCTGTAGGGAAGACATTTCAGTGACCAATCAATTCCTATACCTTCTGAGATCAGAGTGGGGTCTTGGGCCAGACCAAAGATTTCACCACTGAGTTATCTAACATAATCTGATGGATAGTGTGCACAGGCTATTGAACCCAGAGGAAGTTGCTGTGTTCTCTGGGAATAAATGGGCATAAAAAGGCCTATCATCTTGAGTACAGGAACATCCACAACTCGTCTGCCTTGAGAGGAACTCCTGCCCTTCCAGAAAGAACTGAGAATCAAAGGTCTGCCTGTTGCTTAGATATTCTGAGTCTGAATATAACTGAAATCAGTTCTCAAAATGTATTGTTATCATTCACATTCTGAACTGTTTACAATTCCCGTTCGAGTTCTTTGAGTATTCTCAAGAGATTATGGGGTCCAGCTTAAAAGGTCTGTGGTTGGAAGGAGACTTGGGAAGTGAGAGCAATTTCCATACTTCACAGTGAGTTGTCAGACTTTTCCAGCTACAAAAAGGCCAAGATCTCCAGAGAAGGGACCACTGCTACCTATACACAAATTCTCTTTCAGTCACAAGGAGTGCTTGGCATTTGCCTTAATCCTCCCATGTAGGAAGAATAAAGACCCTGTTCCACACAGTTTTTCCCTCATGACCACCTGCCTGCCATTGCTGTAATGACTTCATCTTGAGGAAGCTCCAGTCTCCCTCCCTCCTTCAGAATTTCTGAAGCCTCTTAGCTTCTTCAAGGACCATTCCCCCACTCACTCCCACATTCTAAGAATGCTTCAAGGATAGTGACTCTCTTAGTACAGCCCCAGCGCTATGGACACAAGTTTCATGTTTAACAGATTCTTTCTTTACCATAACTTATATTTGTGAGGTCTCATCTAATTTTGCCAAGGCCTTGTGATCATGGATGAGAATGGATTTAAAATAATGAAGGGGATGAAATCTGTCTCCGTGAATCCCACACTGCCCTGTGCTCCTCTTCTAGATTGTTACTGCCCTGAACTTCTTCTGATAGCTCCTCTCTGTTACCCCAGGGCACCAGGTTCTTTTTACAGTTGAGGGTATTGTACCCTTGGAATTTCTACTATTAGGAAAGAGTGCATGACTATGTAACCAAAATAAAACTGGGCTCTCTTATGGCCCACATGCATCAGTAATGCAGGTCTTCATTGTGATGTCTCAAAACAGGACTCCAATGGGTTGCACAACTGCACAACTGCACAACTGCACAAGGAGTTAGAAAAAGACTTCCTCAAAGTCCTCTTTCTCAATCTCTTTCTGCAGTTTCATTCCTAATAACAACAGATGTTTCTCTGTTCTTCCTTCTTTTTCGCCTCAGACACCTGGCCGTTTCTCACCCCCTCACAGTTCAGCTGCCATACTGCCCTCCCCTATATCTGCCTCTGCACATTCTTGCTTCTATTGTCCCAGACTCTGTCCTATTTTGTGCCTGATTTTTCTTCTTCCGTTTTGCATTTTGCCAATATTCCCACTCATTGCAATAAAAGCCTGGTAGTGACACAATGAAAAGAAAATTCCAAAGTGTTAAAGAGAGCAGTGTGTCATAAGTAAACAAAGATTACAGCCCTGGTTCTACTTGGCTAACACACTTCCTCTCTTGTGTGTCTGTTGGGGAGAGGTATGCAAAATCTTCTGTCAAGTCAAAATCTATGGCTCCTCAAAGCTGTGCTGATATTACAGATAGGTGAGTAGAGCAAACATTTGATTTTAGGAAAACCTTTCCTCATTCTTACAACCATTCAGCAAGCATGTTGCTTCTGAAGTTTAAAGCTATTGTTTCAAATGTGTTAGTTCAGAGTGTGGTGTCGAACTACTGTTCTGGTATTTTACCTGGTTACTTGTTTGTGTTTGTTTCATTCTAACCTTACTTGGTTATTAGCAAAAAGTTTTTTTTGTACTAGGGATTGAACCTGTAGGGCTTTTTTACTGAGCTACAAGCCCAGTCCTTGAATGATTGATTGACTTTTTTTTGGAGATTTATTTTTTTGGAGGATCAAAAGTCAAGGTTGGGATTGACTTATGGTCCTCTTGCCTCAGCCTCTCAGAATGCAAGGATTACAGGCATGTACTCTACCATGCCTGGGTGTTAGCACCTTTTTAAATATATTATGCTAGTTCATGTAAGGATGCCTTCAATCCAATCCCTCCCTTCTGTATATTATGCTCTGCCAACAACTTATCTGATTTCCCATTCAATGGTAAATAAACTGCCAGTTTCTAACAAGGAATGTGACATATCAAGGGATCTTAAACATATTGCTGGTATGAATAAATTAAAGAATGAATGAAGAGTTTACAGAATGCTGCAGTGCATATCTAAACTTGAAACTTGTCTTCTTTCTTTCTGTCTTTCTTTTTGGTAATCGCTTAGTGAAATTTACTACTGCAGATAAGTCAGTACACTGAATAATTTTATTTTAGTCTAAGAATTTGTGTCTTCCCTGAATTCTTGAAAACTCTCAGTCTGTTTTCCCTTGTTTTATTTTAAATTTTATTTTAAAGATAGTAAAATCCAACAAAACATAACAGAACAAAGTCAGTCAAAACAAAGCAGTAGAACAGGTACAGAACTTCAAAGCAGGATACTAGGAAAACAATAGCTACTATAGTATATCTTGTTATCTTCACAATAGTTGACCATTCCATCAGGTATAGTAAAATCAAACCAAAACCAAAACAAAATAAAACAAATCAAAACAGAATATGCAGTAAAGCAAAAAAAAAAAATTAATCAGAATAAAGCAAAACAGTAAGAACAATATTGAGCCTCAAAGACAAGACAGAAGGCAATCCCCCACATTTGCTACATTGCATACTGTCATCCTCCCAAGAGATGCTCAGACTGCCGGCCCCAGGCCTGCAAAATTAACTAAACAATACAAGCACTTAGTTGCATTATGTGCCTTAGTTGCTATCAACTTAGCTGGTCCCCTGAACCAGCAGGTTGCTTGGGGGAGGGGAGGGTTGTTGATTCTTAGCCCATGTGCTGGTAGGTGCACAGGGAGTGCAGATCTTTCTCTTCCTGGAGTCTGCGCTCCTCACACCACTCACCAGGAAGGCTGGCTAGTTGTCTGCTGGTTGGATCCTCCCTGACCCAACATGTTGGGTTCTTGGGAGGCACAGATCTTTCTGTTCCTGGAGTTCGCACCACTCGCACCACTCACCAGGAAGGCTGGCTAGTTGTCTTCTGGTTCTATTTTCCCTTGTTATATTTCCTTCCCCTCACTTTATTTTTCTCTATCTGAAACAGTAATTATACATATGTTGAAATTTCTTGATTGACCCTCTATTTCATTGTTCTATGTATTTATCTTGTTTCATTGCATTCAGAGTGACTTACTATAGGTAAGCTATAATGTGTTGCTTGACAAAGGAACTCAGAAATTAAAATGAAAGTGTGTTTCTATGCTCTGTTACAGTTTGACGTGGGTTAGGGAACAATTGGCAGATCTCCTCCAAACTATGACTTAGAGGTAGAACTTCCTGTCACCTACATGTGGTGATGTGAAGATGCCCACCTGAGATGTTTGCTCAGGCCTACAAGTTGTACACATTATTCTCATTCACAATCCAGTCACATGGCCCCATTTTCACTGAAAAGGTATCTAGGAAATAAAGTTTTCTTTTGTGCCAAAGGGAAGAAATGGAATTGGTAAGTATTTAGCCAGTCTCTTCCATATTTATTGAGTTCAATTGTTCAGTATTCTGATTCTCTTTTACCTTGTGTAGGCTACTATTTAAACATACCAACTAACTTTCTTAAAATCTAAAATTGTTTTTAGTACTAGGGATTGAACCTGGGGTCTTATGCATGCTAGGTAAGTGACCTAGAGCTGAGCTATACCCCCAGTTATTTTTATTTTTAAAATTTTAAATCAGGATCTCACTGAGTTGTCCAGATTGGCCTTGGACTTGGGTTTCTCCTGTCTCTGTTTCCTGAGTAGCTGGGATTACAGGCATGAGTCACAATGCCCAACTCAATTTTTTGTTTTCAGTTATTTTTGGTACAATTTTATATATGCATTTTCCAATTTAATAACCTGTTGTCAAGTTAAGAATGCAATTTTCATCCACACTGGTGGTGCATGCCTATAATTCCAAAATTTGGGGAGGATGAGGTAGGCGAAATACAAGTTCAAGCCAGATGACTTAGCCAGATCCTGTCTCAAATAAAAAATAGAAATAAGCTCGACACACAGATCAGTGTGATCCCCAGTACCACAAAAACAAAACAAAATAAAAATTTCTTCATTTACCTCTCAGTATTCTAAACAATAATGAAGTAATGTTATCAAGTACTTCATTATTTCTATTTTCAGAAATGTAATTTGTTCTATTTGTTGAACCTGTCAACTAGTTCTCCAAGTGCTTTATAATTTTTGTATGACAACTCATTATCCATAATAAAGTTTCCCCCTGCTCTTTCCTCCTTGTTGGGATGTTTTCAGGATTGCCTGAACCTGGTGCCGAGATGCACAGCCTTGAACCAGGTCTTGTTATAAGAGCTTGGGTATTTTGTTCCATTTTATAAGATGAGTTTTGGATGTCATGCTTAGACACTGCATAGGTCTAGTTTCAATTTTCGCATAAGACAATTTAAATTAGCACCAGTTCACTTGTGAGGATCTTTGGTTTAGCCTCAGAATAGAGATACCTGCTAGATCTTTGTTCTCAACTAATCCAAAGGAGATCTTGGGCACTTTTCTGATACGATGATTGAAGATCTGGCCTCCATATCTTCCAGTTGGACCTATCTTTTCTTGGACTGCATGGCTTCTTTTCCTGCTTAGTTTCAAGCAGAAGTAAGTATGCCATCATTTATGTTACTCAGAACACACTGCATTAGCATTACCTATATATGGCTCTGTCCCCTTAACTAGACTGTAAGTACTTTGAAGGTAGAGGTTAGTCCTTATTTATCTTACTGTCCTAGCAAGCACTCAATATTGGAGAAATTAACTATGAGATATTTTAGGGCCTCTTGAGAAATCCAATTTTTATTGTAGCCCAGAAATGATTCTCCAGTAGTATAACATGATTTTTGTGGAAGATAATTTACAGACATAACCAAAAGGCATGTATTTGGACTCTGTAAATGAGGTTCTGATCTGCCTGTTTGTACGCTAACTTGTGCAAGGCCTTTTATTTGCTCTCATTTTGCTCTTTTGAAGATATAATTGCTTCTTGGTTCCATATTTCTATCGCTCATTACACTGTTCCATACCATTTCATTCTGAAAATAAAACAAAATAGGGTATTTAAAATTAATGATGTGAAGCACAGCTTTTTTTCCTTCCCCTCTACCTCTAGGCAGAATTAGCAAATGACTTGAACACCAGCCATTCTTTTTATTGAAAGCATCTGGATTTCATTAGAGTAAGAAAAATCACTGATTAAAAAGGGGAGTGGCCTCACACCTTCTTTGTAAAGCATCATTAAGATGTTTTGCTACTTCTACTGCCTTCTCCCCAAAGCTGGCAAGGTTGTGATAGTCACTTCTGCTTCAATACCAGCTGAACAGTCATACTCTTTGGTTTTATGTATACAATTTGGACATTCTTGGTATAGTGATATTCTTATTAGCTTCACTTTGAGAGAGTCAGAAAATGAGCAGTTTCTAAGATGCTACAAGGTACTTACTATGTGGCAGAGCTCTGTATCTTCTGCCAACTTCCCTTGTCTCAGGGCATGAAAAATGTGGCAGCACTAGAGTTGAGTGGTCATGTTTTCTGAAGTATAAGGGTAAGTGAAGGTTTGGCCTCCCCATGAGCAGTGTGACTAGGTTAAAATGGAATTTGTGAGCTGGGAGTGGTGGTGCACGCCTTTAACCCCAGCACTCGGGAGACTGAGGTAGGTAGAGTGTTGTGAGTTTGAGGCCAGCTTGGGCTACAACATGAGTGAGGCCGGCCTGAACTACATATTGCAACCCTGCCTCAAAAAAAGTAGGGCTGGGAGTTTGCCTCAGTGCCTTAAGCACCTGCCTGGCAGGTGCAAGGTTGTGAGTTTGATCCCTGGTACTGCAAAAAAAAAAAAAATGGAATTTGTGAAAATACATAGAGGAACACTCACAGTAGGAGATGGAATATTATTTCGTGACAGGTATGAAAGAAATAAGAATAGTTGGTCCAGCATGCAAGAAGCTTAGAAATCACTATTTTATCTCAAGAAAAAATAAAACCTGAAAAATCAACTACTTTTCTTAGATCCATAAGTGAAGTCACAAGGCAAACTTCTCCCCAAAATTGAACAGACAGGAAAATACAAAGACTCATAACTTACTGGAATCTCTGCAGGAAGCAAGGCTAGCTGGGGTAGGAAACCTTGAACAGAATGATGAGATAGATGTGGTGGTGCATGTCTGTAATCTCAACACTCTGGGAGGCTGAGGCAGGAGAATTGTAAACTCAAACTTGACTTGGGCAACTTAGTGACAGAGTGAGGCACTCTCTTAAAATAACAAAAATTTAAAAGGGCTAGGGATATAGCTCAGTGCAAAGGTCCTGGTTTCAATCTTTGGAGCAGAAAGAGAGAAACAAAAAGAAAGAGAGAAAGAGGAAGGGAGAAAGAGAGAAAGAGGGAGGGAGAAAGACAGAAAGGCAAAGAGACAGATAGAGAGAGAGAGACAGAGAGAGAGACAGAGAGAGAGAGAGATGAGTTTCTGGAGATCCAGCATAGATAACTCTGATAATTGAAAATGTCCAGGAGGCTTAGTCATAGAAGGCCTCCTTTTTGACAACCCCCGACCCAGAACTTGACTTGGTTCTTACAGGGGAAATTGGAGAAAAATCCTCTCATGCTGGAGGCATGTGCAAGAGAGAAAGGAAATATGCCACAACATTGTTTGCTTGTTTGTTTTGGTACTGAGGATCAAACTCCCGATCTCACCCTTGCCAGGCAAGTGCTTATGCTGCTGAGCTAAATCCCCAGCCATTCCTTCTTTCTTAACAAAGTCTGCTCTTGGGAGGAACTTTTTAATCAGAACCTGATCTGCTGGGTTCCTATCAGAGCCTAACTGATCAAAGATGGACATAACCAACTCCATTCTATTTCACTTTGGCAAGTCGGGGTGGAAAACCAAGGAATACCTGCAATGCTCGCAGTCCAGAGGCACTGGCTTGTAAAAGACTGAGTGCTGATCACAGGCAACAGATGGAATGCTTCATCTCCCTCCACATATCACTACCACATCACTAAATGACTACTTAGAGCAGCTGATTTCATTTAACACATCCTGTTTGGTAACTAAGTGTATTGGGTGATATACTATGTACCTCCAAGTCCTCATATACTTTTTATGGGGCTGAGTCTGATGCTTGCTTGTGATCAGTTTGTTGTCTAGTGCCGAGTTTGATGATGTGAATGCTGCACCCGCCCAGGGGTGGAGCTGAGATACAGGGTAAGGGAGGCAGGATTTCCTCTTGTTCACTTCCACTCTCTCTCTTGCCAGAGCACCTTGCTGCTTGCAGCTGCCATGAACGGCAGCCCCGCCACCCCATGCTGCCTTGGAGCCAACTGAGTATGGACTGAAACTCCCAAGAAACTGTAAGAAATAAACCTTTCCTTTCTTAATTTTGAGTGTCAGGTATTTTGTCTTGGCAACAAGGAAAAGTAACTAAGACACTAAGAAAAACTTACAAGGCATACTAAGAGTCAGAAAACAGTTTGAAGAGATAGAGTGAACATTGGAACTGGACTCTAATGTGTCAGGGATATTGGAATATTCAGACTGGGAATATAACAAAAATATGACTAAGATGCTAAGACCACTAACGAAAATAGCAGACAACTCACAAGAACAGATGGGTAATGTATTCAGAAAGATGGCAATTCTAAGGAAAAGATAGCACTAAAAAATATATTGTAATAGAAATGAAGACTACCTTTGATGGGCTTGCATAAAGACTGGACCTAGCAAAGGAAAGAATCTCAGAGCTTGAGGATACCTCAATAGAATTTGAAAAAGTTGAAAAAATGTGTTGGGGGTGGGTTGAGTGAATAAAAGAATATCCAGACACAATGAGACAACCACAAAAGGTATATGCATGTGATGGTAATGCCAGAAGAAGAGAGTAAAACAAACAGAAGAAATACTTGAAATGATAACAACTGAGAATTTATGAAAATTAATGGCAGATACTAGACCACAAATCCAGAAAGCTCAGAGAAAGCAAAGCAGAATAAATGTCCAAAACAAAACACCACTACACCTAGATAAACTCTGTTCAAATGCCAAAGAATAGTAAAATACCTTGAAAGAGGCTAGGAGAAAAAAATCATCTTGCCTATAGAAGAGCAGAGGTGAGAATTACACCTCACTTCTTCTTGGAAACCATGGAAACAAGAAAAAAGTGAAGTGATAGATTAAAATATTAAAAGAACAAAACTCATCAACTTACAAAAATTCTGTGCATGGGAAAATTATCTTTCCAAAATACAGGAAAAACAAGGACATTCTCAGACATGCAAAATTTGAGAGAATGTCCTACTAATAGCTCTGCCTCCAAGAAATGTTAACAGAAGTTCTTTAGAGGAGGAAGACTATACACCAGAAACTCAGATATACATAAAGAAAGTAAGATATCAAGGAAGAAACAGCAAAGGTGAAATGAAAAGTTTTTAAATTCTTGGTTTATCTAACAGATAACCATTCAAAATAATAATGGCAGCAATATATTGGATTACAGATGCTTATGTAAGTGAAATGAATGACAGCAATGATACATGGAAGGGGAAAGAATTAGGATTATTTTGTTGATATAAGCTATTTGTGGTACCCATTAAATGGCATAGCATTATTTGAAAGTGGATTTGGATTCGTTGTAAATGTATATTTCAAACTCTAAGTAACCACACAAATGTTTTAGAAAAGTATTACTGCTATGCTAAAAGAAAAGAAAAAGGAATCATAAAATGTTCAATTAAAACCATGAAAAGCAGAACAAGAGTGAGAGGAAAAACTGTGAACAAAGAACAAGGGAATAAATAGAAAACAATAATGAATACTGCAGATATTATTGTAACCATATTAATAATCACTCTGAATGTCAAAGGTCTAAATGCACCAATTAAAAGAGACTATGGGAGCAAATTAAGAAATGACCCAGTGATATGTTGTCTGCAAGAAATCCACTTTGACATCACACTACAGTGGCATATACACACCCATGTTTATAACAGCACAATGCATAATAGCTAAGTCTTACAAATAGCCCATGTGCCCATCAATGGATGAATGGAACAACAATGTGGTATTTATACACAAAAGAGCACAACTCTCCTATAAAAAATAAGCTTGAGTCATTTGTAGGGAAATGAATGCATCCTGAGAATAAAATGTTAAGTGAAATAAATCAGACATATAAGTTTAAATATCACATAGTTTCTTTATGAGAAACTAAAAATATAACAAAAGGGAGTGAGGAGAGAGGCAAGAGAAAGGGGATGAAAATAATTGAGATCTTTTGTATAAATGGACCAACTCTCCACAATGAATGTAATCATTATATAATGCGAACATGTACTGAAAAAAGAAATCCACTTTAAATACAAAATCACATACAGATTAAAAGTAAATGGGTGTTGAAATATATACCACACTAAAACTAATCAAAAGAAAGTGGAAAAAACATACTAAGTTGACATAAAGCATACTTCAGACCAAGTGAAGTTATTAGGATGAATGAAGAACATTAAATAATGATAAAAAGGTTATGTCTCCAAGAAAGATATAACAGTACTTAATGTGTGTGTTCCTAACTATAGAGCCTCAAATAATATGAGATAGAAACAGAGAGAACTCAAAGGAGAAACAGATGAATTCATCATTATAGTTTGAGTCTTAAATACAACTCTATCAAAAATGGACAGTTTGTGCAGAAAACCTGTAAGAAGTTAACTGAACTAAAAATCTCATCAATCAGCAGGATATAATGGCGTATCCAGGCTACTTCATGTAACAACAGGATAATGTACATTCTTCTCAAACCCACTAGAACCATTCACAAAAATAGACTACATTTTATATAGAAACTGCACCTAAATAAAATATAAAAACATACCTCCATTGCTAATCAAAACTCAGTTGAGTTCAAATATGAAAAAATTTAATCATACCATGTACTCTCAGATCACAATGAATTTATATTAGAACTCAATAAAAGAGATATCTGGAAACTCCCCCAAATTCTTGTAAAGTAAACTTTTAAATAATATAAAATTCAAAGAAGAAATCACAAGAGAAATTTAAAAATATAAAATAAATTAAATAAAGTTGAAAATGCAACTCATTAAAATTTGTGGGATGCAGCAGAACAGTACTAAGAGGGAAACATACTGCTGCATGCATATATTAGAAAACAAGAAAGATCTGAAAAAACTACTACCTTGGCAAACCAGAAAAATAAGGGTAAATTAAATTTGAAGCAAATAGAAGAAAATGCATACTAAAAATTAAAGCAGAAATAAATGAAAATGAAAGTGGAAAAGCTGTAGAGAAAGTCAATGAAACCAAAAGCCGGTTCTTTGAAAGGATCAACAGAATTGTTAATCCTCTAGCTAGAATAAGAGAAAAAGAGAGGACATGAATTGGTAATATCATAAATAAAAGAAGGGACATCACTGCAGAACCTAGGGACATTAAAAAGATAACACAGGAATACTATGGACAACTCTGTGCTCACAGAGTTGATAACAAAGAAAACAGTTGACAAATCTTTGACAGATGCAGTCTATCAAAAATCTTCCAATGAACACTCCAGAGAGGCTTATAACTATTAAAGAAATTGAATCAATAATTGATAATTTTTCAAAACAGAAAGCACCAAGGCCACATGTGTTCAGTGGTGAATTTCACCAAATATTCAAGGAAAGTATCATAACACTTTTCTAAAGTCTCTTTTAGAAGTTAGAAGCAAAGGAAGTACATTTTAACTCATTCTTCGAAGCCACCATCACCTTAATACCAAAACTAGCTAAAAACATGAGAACCAAAAACTACAGACAAAACCCTCTCGTGGATTATAGATGCAAATCCTCAATTTAACAAATCACATCAAATCAAATCAAATCAAATCAAATCACGTACAAAAACAACAATGCACCACGACCACATAGGTTATATTCCAGATATGCAAGGCTGATAACATTTGAACATTAATTAATGTAATTTATTACATTAACAAGCTAAAGAATAGAAATCACATGAGTATATCAATAGAATAAGCATTTGAAAAAATGTAACACCTTGTGATGGGCTAATTAGTGGTCAAATAAAGTTAGAATACCCAGCTAGATCGAGTCAGGAAGGTTCTGGGCATGGAAGGCCCACCTGAGGATTGCTGCTGAAATGGTGTGTGAGGAGAATGAAAGAAGATGATTGCATGCTGCCGATCTCCCAGGAGAATCTTTATTGTGGCTGGTTTTCCTGATATGAACTCAGCTATTCCCATCAGAGAAGTTTGAGTTCTCACTATCACTGAGGAAGGTTGCTGTTCTCTTTGGGGGAGCTCTAGTCTTTGCCTTGAGCATTGCCTGACTCCAGCGCAGATCTCTCAGCCTTCTGGCACAGATCCTTCACCCCGCCAGTGCAGACTTTCTGGCTTCCACCATTGGGCTTTTCCAGTGCAGATACTTGATGCAGACATACATGAGACATTGCCATGGGACCTACGGCTCCATTTGGACTCATGGGGGACATTGTCATGGGCTCTAGGCCTTCGACTAGGCTCATATAAGACATCGCCTTTTGATCCAGGCCCTCAGCTGGATTCTCTGGGTCTCTAGTGCATGGACAGAACTCTTGCACTCTTCTGCATTTGACTTTTTGGATGAATATTATAAAATACTCCTATAAATTTATGTGTCCTATAGTAAATCTATTCCCTTGCAACCTACTGTCAAAACATACCTACTTATGAGAACAATTCTCATAAGGAATATCCTCAACCTGATAAAGAATATTAACTAGGTATGGTAAGATATGCCTATAATTCCAGCACACTGAAAGGCTGAGACAGGAGAACTGCAAGTTAAAGCCTAGCCTGGACAATTCAGTGACTTAGCAAGACCCTGTCTAAAAATTTTTAAAAAGTTGGAGATGTGTGAGGGCCCTGGGCTCAATCCCAAATACTGAAAAAAGGGAATATCTACCAACAAAACAAACAAACAGAATACCCACAGATAACATCATACTTAATGGTAACAAACTAAAAACTTTCTCACTAAGATTGGCAATAAAGCAAGGAGGTTCCTTCTCACTACTGTTTTTCAACATTGTATTAGAAATTCTAGCTAATGCAATAAGACATGAATAGCAAATAAAAAGTGTACTGATTGAGGAAGAAGAAAACAAAATTCATGTGTTTGCAAATAGCATGGTTTTCTATACAGAAAATCTGAAAGAAACCAACGAAAAACCTCCTAGAATTAATAAGCCATTACATGTTGTGAAATACAAGGTTAACATACAGAAGTCTATCATTCTTCTACATACTAACAATGACAAAGTAGGATTTGAAATTAAAAAGAAATTACCACTTATGTTAGCATCCACTTATGTACTTGGGCATAAGTCAACAAAATATGTACATAATCTATATAAAGAAGACTATGAAACTCCAATGAAAGAAATTGAAGAAGTAAATAACAAAGATATTCCAGGTCAGAGGTGGTGATGCATGCCTATAATCCTAGCGCTTGGGAGGCTGAGGCAGGAGAATCACTGCAAGTTCTAGGCCAGTCTGGGATATATGAGTTCAAGGCCTGTCTCAAAAAACTAAAACCAAAACTAAAACTGAAATCAAAACCAAAACAAACCAAAATGATATGCCATGTTCATGGACAGGAAGATTCATTATTGTCAAAATAACAATCCTTTCTAATTCGATCTGTACATTCAATGCATCAGACTAAAAATCCAAGTAAGTCTTTTAATGGATATCAACAACCTGATTCTGAAGTTTATACTGAAAGACACCCCCCCCCGAGAATAGACAATAAAATATTGCAAGAGAAGAACAAAGTTGCAAAACTGACATTACCTGACTTTAAGACTTACTATGAAGTATAGCAGTTAAGACAGTGTAGTATTAAGGACCAAAAAGATCTGATGAACAGGCAGTCTTTTTGCAAATAGCACTAGAACAATTAGATATCCAAATGTTAAGACATAAAGCTAGAAACAAATACAAAAACTAACTCAAATCAGATGACAGACCAAAATATAAAACTATAAGCAGGTAATATGAAACAAAATCTGGAAGACTCTGAGTTTGGTAATGACTTCTTTTCCCAGACAGAACATCACTATGTAGTTCAGGTTGGTTTTAAGCTCACTGTGTAGCCCAGGATGGCCCTGAAATCATGGTAATCCTCCTGCCTCAGTCTCCTGAGTGCTGGGATTACAGGTGTGCACCACCATGCCTGGCTGTTAATGGATTTTTGGATACAATACAAAAAATGCAATCATAAAAGGAGTTGATAAGCTGGACTTTATTAAAATGAAAGATTTTTGCTTTGCCAAAGACACTGTCAAGAAAATAAAAAGACAAAGTCATAGATGTAGAGAAAATATTTGCCAAAGACATATTTGCTAAAGGACTGATAGCCAACATATACAAAGAACTATTTAAATTAAACAATAAGAAAATAAATCAATTTAAAATGGGTCAATGAACTTTAGACATCTTTTTAAAGAAAACATGATAGCAGATAAGTATATAAGAAGATGCTCTTCATCATACATAGTCATGGAAATGTAAATTAAAATGAGATACTGGTGTGTATCTATTAGAATGTCCCATATATGAAACACTGACAAAAAATTCTAGCTAGGATGTGGAGCAACAATAACTCTCATTCATAACTTCTAATACAGCAGTTTTGGAAGACAGTTATAAAACTCGTCATAACTTTACCATGTGATCCATGAATCACATTCCTAGGTGTTCACCAAAATGATGAAAAGTTAGGTTCACATCTTTTTTATCTATTCTTTGATTGATGGGCACTTGGGTTGTTTCCAAAATCTGGCTATTACAAATTGGGTTGCTATAAACATGGGTGCACAAATATCACTGTGGTATGATGTTTTCAGTTCTTCTGGGAAAATGCCCAGAAGAGGGATAACTGGGTTGAATGGGATCTCTAATCCTAGCTTCTTGAGGAATCTCCACACTGTCTTCCACAGTGGCTGCACCAGTCTACACTCCCACCAACAGTGGAGAAGAGTTTCTTTTTCCCCACAGCCCCAAGATGTGGTATTTTTATACAATGGAATACTACTCAGCTATTAAGAAAGATTGCATTGAGACTTTTGTAAGCAAACGGTCACGACTTGAGACCATACTCATAAGTGAGATAAATCAAACCCACATGTGTAAATACCGTATTGTCTCCCTAGTATAAGAAACGGAAAAGTATATATGATCCAGAATCTATAATAAATACTACGTGGGGGTGAAAACAGCTCAAGGAGCAAAAGTGACTGGGAAGGGAAAGGGCGGAAAGAGAAAAGGGAAGAAGAAGGGATATGGACCTGTGTATATGTATATGTAAGATAACTAGAATGAACACGCTGCTGAATGTATTCATCATTGAGAAAGAACAATTAATACTCATATGATTGGATCAATTTTGCATGTCTATATCTGTTAATGCAAGTAACCATTTTGGGGATAATGATACGCAATGTTGCAACCATTGTCAAGTTTCTATCACCCGGTTTTGTAAACCTGCAATGTTACTGTTGTGTATTTACTCTAGTCATTTGTTTGTCTCTTTTGCTTGTTGTCTTTGTTGTATATGTCTTTTTTTTCCCCTTTTTTTTTCTTTCTTGGCTTAAATAAAAAAATAAATAAAAGAATCAAATGTCAGTGAAAAAAAAAAGAAAAGTTAGGTTCACATAAAAACCTGCACTTGGATATGTATGGCAGTTTTATTTATAACTGCCAAAACTCTGAGGTAATCAAGATGTCTTTCAGTAGGTAAAAGGACAACCTACAGTATATCTAGACAATGGTCCATTATTCAGCACTAAAAAGAAATGAGTTATCAAGCCATAAAAAATATAGAAAATATAAGCACATATTCCTGGGCTAGTGGTATAGCTTAGTGATAGAGCACTTGCCTGGTGTGTATGAAGTCCTGGGTTCTATCTCTAGTAACACACACACACACACACACACACACACACACACACACAGATACACAGATACATGAAAAGGTTGTACTATATGATCCCAGCTCTCCAACATGTGGAAAAGTAAAAACTATGAATACAATAAAATATCAGTAGTTTCCAAGAGTTATCAGGGAAAGAACAATAAATAGGCAGAGAATAAAGAATTCTCAGGTCAGTCAAAATACTTTGTATGATACTGTAATGGACACTTGTCATTATGTATTGTCCACACTCATAAAATATACCACACCAAGAAGCCTAAAAGAAATTACAGACTTTGGTGATCATGTGTCAGTGTAGGTCCCTCAGTTTTATCAAACTTCCTTCACGGAAGAAGCTGGACCTGGGGGTTGGGGTGGGTGTGGAGAAACATGTGTTCTTTAAAATTAAGATTACTAGCGCGGGAGTTTGACTCAGTGGCTTAAGCACTTAAGGTTGTTAGTTCGATCCCCAGTACCACAAAAATAAATAAATAAATAAATAAAATTAAGATTACTGCTGGGCATGGTGGCACACACCTGTAACCCCAGCACTTGGGAGGCTGAGGCAGGAGGATTACTTTAAGTTCAAATTCTGCCTGCTCTACAAGACTAGCCTGAACTAGTGAGACCCTGTCTCAAAAGAATAAATAAAATAAAATTAAGATTACTATGAACTTAAAACTTCTCTAAATAATGGAAGTTTATCTTAAGATCAGTAGTCATAAAATAGGTGTTTTTATCATGACAGATAGCACTTTATTTTTTTCTTTTGAATATTTGCATTGCAGGAGTGACATCAATGTCTTTTTTGTTTTCTTAAGCTTGGGTTCTCGCCTATGTGCTTAATATAGGAAAGTCTGACTTCCTGCTCTATCACTTATCACTTTGGAAAACCCTTGCAAGATTAGGAGAAAAAGTAAAATGGGCTCCCTCAATTAATGCATTCCTGAGTTACAGGACATATTAAATGACTAAAAATGTCACTCGAATTGGCCTAAACATTAAAGGAAACTTATTTTTGCTACATGCCTGAAAAACTGAGAGACACCAGACTTTTGTCAAGACTTGATCCAGCAACTCAGAGCTAACACCAAAGATCTGGTCTCCTCATTTCTCCTGCCTTCCACGACATGTATTGCTAGTAATGGCCACAAGATGGCTGCCAGGAGTTGTCAATGCTAAATCTGTCTTTGTTCACATCTAGAATACACTGTCTCTCTGGTAATTTCTAAGGAAGTGTAAAGTAGATTTCTCTAGAACCCCCCCCCCCATTACGTGCTTCTCTTTGACCTTCCTTGGGTCATATGACTATGCCTAAGCCAGATGTGAGGAGGATGGCATATATTGACCACCCATCCTTGAAACAGAGTGTGAAGTCAGCTTCAGGAACTGAGTAACGCACACTCCAAAATGGCATGCTTCCTCAGGAGAGAAATGTCGTCCCTTTGCTTTCTCTGGTCTAGGTGGGAAAGATGTGGGTGGATCTGGGTGGAAAGAAGGGTAAACCCGTCTCCAGTCTAGTGCTGGGGCTGGGGGAAGTAAAAGTTGTTATTCAACTTTCTGTCGCTGTGACCAAATAGCTGAGTAAAACAATTTAAAGGAGGAAAGGTTTGTCTGACTCAGTTTCGTGGTTTCACTTGGGTCTGTTGTTTCTGGGCCCCCGGAAGGGCAGAAGATTATGGCAGAAGCATGTGATGCAGCAAAGTAGCTCACCTTCAAGTAGACCCCATCTCCATTTCCATCACCTCCCAATAATGCCATCAAATGCTGACTGTTTCAAGGGATTAGCTCACCTGATGAAGACAGCACCTTCATGGTCAAGTATTTCCCCAAAAGCCTATCAGCTGGCAACCAAGCATTTAGTGTATGAATTTTGAGAAAGATTTTGAATTCAAACCACAACAGGCTCACATGTCTGCCCCCTATCTCCAGTTTAACCAGTGAGGAGGCAAAGTTTGGAAAAACTCCAGCTAGTAACAGGCAGTGCTCACGAGTCAGAATTCCTAGTCTGAGAAAAAAAAAATTCTAATCTGTGCATAGGAATCCTGCATAATAGCAGCAGTGAAAGGTGGTATTATGGGAATTGGAGTTTCAGGATGTTGGTCATCTTCATAACATTAGTACCACTAACTATGAGAGAGAAACCAGCAGACCACTAACTAGGTGGTCTGTTCTTTTTCTTTTTTCTTCACCTGTAAAATGGGAATAACAATAATCTCCTTGTTTTGTGTTGAAAGAAAGAGGGGACATTTCTATTATTTTGCTTATGTTTTCAGTCTTGGCTCACACTGATGACTATTTCCACCCTCAGATTTCCGGTCTCCCTGTTTTCCCTTGCTGACTTTTCCCATAGAAATGAGGAATTACAGATTTTCCAGGTCAGCTGTATGCTGATGGGGTCACCCTAAAAGGCAGGGTTAAGTAGGAAGTGTTGCAGACCAACACCCATGCTAGGTCAACCTCTGAGTCAACTTCCTTTCTGATTGCTGTGTTACCCACAGACCAGGCAGGGTTCACCTTGGCACACCTATGTGCCCTTCCCCGTCACTTTTTGTAGTGACACTGGCAAGCCACACTGGAACCCTTATTTGGGTTCTGCTTAATTCTCAGGTCATGGCTACTCCTGAAAACATAGCTTCTAAATTTGGATAAGGGATTGGAGAAAGGAGCCCCCACTTTGACAGTTGGCTATTGATCTTTATGAGTGGTCTTTTATAGCAGAAACCCAGGTGAAGACTTAGAGATAGGGAGGGGGAAAAGGAGGATAGAAATAAATACCAAGGCCTCTTCTACTCCTCTAATACCCTGCTGAGTTGCAGAGATGAAATGAAATCATATGCATGAAAGTGTTTAGAAGTTAAAATAGAGCACAGATGTACGTTAATGTTAGCTTCTTGATTGACATTAAGGAGTGATGTGCTTGCCTGGGAGCTGCCTTACATCGATGTCAGTTCTGTAAGGAGTATCCCATTCCAGACACTGGAACCTTAATTGGTAGTTGGGAGATTTTCTCCTCCCAGATGTAGTTTGAGTAGACATATGTCATGACATACTGCTCACGAGCTGACTGACATTCACAACTTGAAGGAACTAGTGTCTTCTCTTCTTTCCTCTTCAGTCTGAAACATTCTTTCGTGTTAAGGTTATTTCCTAAAGATGTGCTTTGAATTTCAGCATTTCTTTGAACTTCAGTCTCTCTACAAAGGGCTCTTCTAGTTTGAAAGAAGCCATGTCTGACTTCTGCCTTTTTCCTTTGGCTAAACTTATTCTTCTTTTCCCTTCCCAGACTATCCATCTACGTATTCCCTAGCTCCAGAATCATTTTCATGTCTATGACTCTACTAAGTTGCTCGTTAATAGCATCAGTGACATCATAATCATTGCATCCAAATTCAAAGGTTTATCTTTACTTCTCATCTTCCTCCATGTCCCTATCATTGCTGTCTGCCATTTTTCAAGACAAAATTTCAATAGCTTATGTTAAAAACTGTCTGCAATTTTACCATAATGAAAGTATATATCTTTTTTTATTTCTTCTAGCTTTTAGTCACATTTCTTGAAGACTTGGAAAAAACATATAGAATACTTCCTTGTCCTTGTATTTAAAATTATTTATACATAGTGCACAAGAGCAGGAAATCTAGTTTATCCCCTTTATTTTGGAGATGAGAAAACTAAGATTTGTTGGGCAGCCAAGATGGAACACATCAGTGATCAAGACAAGAAATATCCAAATCCCAGTCAGTCCTCTGTCTTGGATGTAAGACCCACAGGAAGCTTTTTCCAAATTTGGAGAATGTACTTAGAGTATTGTTAAAAATGTAATTTCCTGGGCCCTACTGTATCACTGAATCAGGCTCCTAAATGATGAAACAGGTATTTACAATTTTAACAAATACCGAAGTGATTTTTAAGGCCCACTGTTTTAGAGAGTTGAAGTCTTAGAAGTCATACAAGCAAAGGCATAGAATCACCAAGCAGGGCTTCTGAGCTTGGCTAGACACCATGGACTTTGCCAAGACTAGAGGCAGGATGAGAAGCCAGCTTCTCTAGACAGAGGACATCGTCATGTCTTTAGCCATATTCAGTCATATTGATGTTGGTCCTACCAAAATCACCCTGGTAAATAGGTGATCTTGTTCAGGTGTCTAAGTATCTCATCTGACTTCTGGGGTTTTGAGGTATAAAAGAGAAGATGGAAGGAAGATAGAGCCTAAGAGAAGATCAATAAAGCTATTGACACTGTCTAAGAAACAAATTAACCTAGTTATATTAACAATCACTTTATTCTTTCCAATACATATTCCCTGTATATGGTAGGGTGTAAAAGTTGCATGAATTCCATGGCTCCATTTTGGCCATGCCCTTTATTAGAACTCATTGGCTGTACTGAGTATATAGGGTATGGGGGTTGGAGAGAGGCACAGGGGGTCACAGTAAGCTTTGAGCACCTCTATAAACTAATTATTGTTGTATGGCTGACTGGCTGTGATATATTAGTGCTATTGAAATGGATTTAGTGACAAGCATTTTTAACTGGAGTGGTAAGGAGATGAAATAAAAAATAGAAAAGAAGAGCATGTATTACTATTAGTACATATGGGTGTGTGTATACATGTTTAGAGTGGGTCAGAAAGCAAAACCCCTTTTCTATCTCAATCATTTTATTGAGATACAGTAGTTCTCACTTACATGTAAGATCTAAAATAGTAAAACTCAGAGAAGCAAACAGTAGAATGGGGTTTGTCAGGGGCTGGAGAAAAGGGAATGGGAAGTGCTGATCAGAAGGTACAAAGTTTCAGTTTTGTAAGGTACCTAAATTCTGGAGTACACTGTGCAGCACAAGGTTCATGATTACCCATACTGCATTGTGTGCTTAAAATTTTGCTGAGGGGGAAGATCATGCGTTCAGTGCTATTACCACAGAAGGAAAAAAACAAAATAAAGCAAAGCAAAACAAAACAAAACATTTTAGATGTTGGCAGCAGTTACAACATTTGGAAACTACTAGGTTAAAAGAAAACGACTTTGCTAGAAAATGGACAAAGTTCAGAAGTTAATTCTCAGTGAAATGGTACTCAATTTCAGGTCTTCTGGATCCAAATTCAATGCTTTTCCTCCTAGTATTTCTCCTCACATACATGTTCCTTTGCTAGCAGATCCTCCATACATTTTTATTTCTAGTGAAGAAATATTGTATTATATAGCATTATTTGTTTTACTATTTCTCTACTGTTCTTTTCATAATTCATTTTAAGCTATTATAAATAATTCTGATATAAACATCTTCATAATTACCGTTTTTTTCTTCTTATGAATTACTTATGTAGAATGTATTTTCTGGCATGATCATTTTTGTGGCTCTTACTCAAAAAAAAAAGGCTAATTTATATTTTCATGAGCAACAATTTCCAAACTGTCTCACTTGTGCTAAATTTTACCATTTATCCTTATACTTGTTTATTTGATGTGTTAAATGGTCCCTTATAATTGTTTGCATTTGAATTTCTTTAATTAACTTTTGAGAATTAGTGTTTCAACTGTTGGTGTAATGTTGTCATTCCTGGCATATGAAACTGCCTCTGTGTGTCCTAGTCCCACGGGGAAGCTGGTTTGAATGAAGTCAATATATTTTGGATATTAAATGTTAAGTATGCAGCCATACTTTAGCAAGCACTTTTTCTTATTCTCTTATACCTTTTTTTCTTGATTTTGTGGAATTTTGTTATTCTGTAGTTTTACATTTTTACATAATTCAACTCATTCATTTTTTTTACTTTGAATTACTTCTTTTTTAGATCATAAAGAGAAACATGATATGTAAGTTACAGTTAGAAAAAAATTCTATTTCATGTATTGTAATATGATTTTTAATCCTCATATATGTACAGAAAACGAAAAATCCATCACATGGCATAGGGTGAGAGGCTAAGTCAAGAACTGAGTTGTTAGATTTTTTTTTTGTTATTTTTCTAAATCTGTGATTCTGAGCAAGTGAACTGAGACCAGAAGAATTTAGGAACTTCTTCAAGATATAAAACTCAGGTCCCATACCACACCTACTGAATCTGAAACTCTAAAGGCAGAGCCCAGTAATCTATGTTTTAGGAGAGCCTCTAGTTGATTCTGATGCATATTACAGTTAGAATATTTGCGTATAAACTCAACAGCCACAATTACACTCACTTCTAACTTTTAATTAATTAGTAGTAGAAACCACCTTTCTTTACTAGGGAATTCTCTTGGGTCCCACAGAGCATCATTTATTCTTTTTATCAAAATGCCAAACTATAACGCCCTCCCGCCCCCAACCCTGGTAGTGTAACCAATTATAAGCTTGGTGCCTTCAACTTACATTTTTGCTTGTAGATACCCTCTACTCAACACCCCCAGTACTGCTTGATTCTCATT
Source organism: Dasyprocta punctata (assembly GCA_004363535.1). Classification (NCBI taxonomy): domain Eukaryota; kingdom Metazoa; phylum Chordata; class Mammalia; order Rodentia; family Dasyproctidae; genus Dasyprocta; species Dasyprocta punctata. Next base: position 209 of record RJWM01006190.1, on the reverse strand, counting down.
AAGGTTTGCATGAATATATTCTTCCAGTTACCCTCCTGGGTTATTAACTTTGAGACATTATGTGTATTTTTGTCATTGCTTATGGAGAATTTTTCAGCTATGCTTTCTGATTATTTCTTTTCTCTTGGATCTATCCCTAGTGGGTTTATTGCCAATCATTCTCTTTCTACCAAGGTCAGTTTTGAAGTACCTTTCAAGAATAATTCAAC
>RJWM01006189.1:0-86079 GCA_004363535.1 Dasyprocta punctata | reverse complement strand
CTGGCCCTGTAGTTCTAGGATTGCAAACCCTCTTTTCTGTAATAATTTTCCCATAGTAGGTGATAAATATGTGTTTGCTCAACATGAATTTGGTATGATTTGAAGGGCTTGATGAGGCATTGCCTTTACTGTAAAGTCTAGAACACACAGGGAATTCTGTTAGCTATAGATTCATTTTTAAAATTTAATTGTTTTGATACTCAGATTGTGTCAGTGGAAAATCATGCTTTTCAATAATTTATATAATATGCTCACAATGAGTATGGAGTTTTGCATTTGTGATGAAAAATTATTCTGTGAAATGATTGTGTAGAATACTGTCATTAGTTTACTTTTTTAATCAGCTAACACCTGTCACATTGAGATTCATGAGCTCAAGTCATATCACCAAAATATGATCGCTCATTCTTTAATTCATTTTTCCTTTATGTAGAACCCATTCTCAGCCAAATACTTTTCTTGTAGAGTCCCCAGAAACACAGGCTTATGATCTTTTAGATTTTTAACTTTCAATTGAAGAGACAGAACAGTTTCTTAATACTGATGATCCTTCACTGATGTTGGAATTATATCCTAATAAATCACTAATTGAAAATATACTAGGTTAAATAAATAGCACTTACTATAGCACACTTACGGAATGCCATAGCTCAGCAGAGTATTGTATTGGTGATTTCAACTTAGGATCACGTGATTAGCAAGGAGCTGTGGTGGGCACCCTTTATGTACCATTGTAAGAGAATAACTTAGCACATTGCTATCCAGAGAACAAATACAAAATTCAAAATGCAACTGCTATTTAACAAGTACTGCTTTTGGACCATCCTAAAGGTTCTTAAGGAAAACTATGGCAACTTGGAGACTATCTGCGTCCTACCATGTGTCTGGAGGGCTAAAAATTAAATGCATGGAAAACATTTAGATTAGAATCTGGCCCACAGTATGCATGTATTTGTTATTATTATCATTGGCATTTGTACTGTTCAGATCTGATTCCACTGCACCCTAAGACCTTGTGAAATAGGAGCCACAGATGACTGAAAAGTCAGGGTTATATTAAACAGGAGGAAAGCTAGTAAGCTATATTCTCCATCACGGAGTGGGAAATTAAGCATTCACGCAATTTCAAAAAATAGGCACAAGCCTGGCGTGGTGGCGCACGCCTTTAATCCCAGCACTCGGGAGGCTGAGGTAGGAGGAGCGTTGTGAGTTCCAGGCCGGCTTGGGCTACAATACGAGCGCAAGGCTGGCCTGAGCTACATAGTGAGACCCTGCCTCAAAAAAACCAGGGTTGGGAGTTTGGTTCAGTGGCTTAAGTACCTGCCCTGGCAGGTGCGAGGTTGTGAGTTCAATTCCTGGTGCTGCAAAATAGGCACAATTAGAAAAAAATTATTCTTTATACAAAATATTGGCATAACCAATAGTATACACAGACACTTACAACTAGTTTTTTTTTTTTTTTTTTTTTTTAGCAACATTTTGCTTCCTTTCCTATTATTCCACTTTAAGAAAACTATCATTACATTTTCAGGTAATGAGATTTCAGGATATTCCATTATCTTTTGCCAAGAGAAATGAGATACACATTTTATCACCATCTTACTTCTAAAGGAAGCAAATGGCTAGATCCTGACTTTTTGTGCTTATGGGAGATGAGAAATATTTTTGCACACATGTATTAGGTTTCTTTTTTAAAAGATATATAGTGGTAAAAATAATTGCAATTAAGTTTTACAGATATTTTTCATACAGAGTTGTTAAGTTTAAACAATGATTTATGAAACAGAAGTAAAAACTTTAGGACTGGTGAATCATATTCAGCATAGGCATAAGCTGTGTCTCTTGTTTCCAGATAAAGCAGTTACTATGATTTTCATAAAAAAGTAGTTGATGGCAATGTGAAGAGATTGATACTCAACTGATGCTACTATGTCCACTAAAAAAATAAGAGAAATTGGATTCATTTACATTTGGTTTCAACTGCCAGGTGAATACCAATATAGTTTTTCCTAATTTAAGATTTTAAATCATTTTGTCATTTTTTGTTACTCAAGACTGCTACCAAATTTAACTTCAGCTATTTTATTTATATTAACATAAAATATGTATTGGGTGCACTCTGTAAAAAATATTTTAGTATATGAAAGATAATCAATTAAAAGTTAGTCAGAGGCTAAGATATGCTATACAACTGAAAATACTCTTTTAGTTTTTTCTTAATAAAATAGCATTCTATCATAGGTAGCAATTCCAATTTTAAGTAGCATTAGAATAGGCTTTTGTAATTTCTTATAATCACAAATCATATTACATGCACTTATATATTAGAGAATATATTTAGTCACAGATTCTCTTTAATTATAAATTATTTAAAGTACTATGTTTGTTTTCCTTTTTTTTTTCTAAACATTTCGAGTTTGGAATTTGTAATTCTTAACATATTTTAATCTTCTCAAACCCACCAAAAGCATGTCTTAAACATTTGAAACATACTTTGCACCATCAGCTCTCACCAAGTCTAACATATGGATGAGCAATATAAACATATTTATTAACAGTTTGCAAAGATCTTACCTCATCTGCATTTAGACTGAATATCCACTTTCATGTCTATAGATGTTTAAATATTACAAAACAGTTTTATGTGTATGCTCTTTCTAACATCAGTGTCAGTTCTGTGAAATGAAGTACATATCTAAGGGAATATTTCAGTGGCCTATATTTCACATTACAGATGGCTGCCAGCCATGTACTCATGGTCAAAAGAAGACATACCCATTTAAATGTTCACTAGTCTTCAAGACATGTTCTGACTCTGCCATCAATTAGTATACCTATAAGGTGTTCCATTTTTTTCAATCATACTGTTTAGTTTTTAGTGTTTAATAATAAGATCTTGCAAGTTTTCCCTACTTAGAATGATTGAGTAAGGGCAGTAAAACTTATACGGAAATTATTCAGGAAGGAAACTAGTACTTCAAAACTTACTATGTGCCTGGGAAACATTAATCACTATGACTATCATCTTCAGATCATTCTATTAAGTATCTACTACATTACAAGTACACTATCATCCTGTTGCTGTAAATATTTTCAACAATCTTGATTATTAAGTTCCGCTAAGATAGTTGAATTTAAGGAAACAGGTCCATTTCCTATACAGCACTGAGAAGTAAGAGCTTACTTATATTAAGGAACATAAACATTACCAGATTTCTCTTTTTTCCTATCACAAATAAGACAAAACATACCAGTAGATAAATACACAGCACAGATGTACAAGTCTTATCTGTGCTGCAATATTAAAATGATCAAATAGAAAAAAATCTTGCAAACTAAATTCATCTGCCATTAATAAACCCCATCTGCCATTTCATGGCACATACACAAGCTGCTATAGGAAGATGCCAAGACAAGTTAGAATTTCCTTCTACAGGGTCTGAGCCAGAACTAATTTCATTCAAAGGATAAATGAGCAAAGTATTCCTTTGCCAACTGACAAAACATAATGATTCATGATTAATGGACCCATGTTTTTTTCTTCGAAGACCTCTCCTTTAGGCATGGCAGTACTGTAATCAGTGCAGGAGGAGAATTCGAAACTTTAAATGTGAGGGCAGCAAATCCGATCTATATTTTATGGTTAGCAATGGCTCATTATAGCAAAGAGAATGATGGATGATAGAAAGTGCCATCTTTTGAACCTTGTAGGAAATATGCTAAAAATATTTTAAAACATGTATCTGCCTTAGGTGAAAAAGCATTTTTAGGGAAACAAGTTTTTGCTGTTAAAATACTTCTACTCTGATGATTAAATCTCATTACTGAAAATACCAGTACATTTTGTTGACTCCATCACTTATAACTTTGTTTTTTAATTATAAAATGGAATCTTCTTTGGTAGAATTAGCTAGCCCTTCTTTGATATTAGCTGCAGAATGAAATAGGAGTTTAAATATTAAGTGACTAAAGAAACAAACTGAAAAAAACATGAAAAGGTTGTATATTTTTACTAATAATCAATAAATATATGATTAAGAAAAAGTTAATCAATCTCCATTTCTTCACCATCCTTATTGTTAATGATACTATAACCCATGAAATGTAAGACTATTTCCCTGCACTGTACCAGAACAATAAGATAATTCTCATTGTTAATCAATTTGGGCTTCTCCTCCGGCTCTGATCATCAGTTTATAATCTGTGTAATTTATAATTATCTGACTGCTCAGTAGTGAGCAGATTTTGTAAATATGAAATCGATGGAAGCATGAAAATATGTTGGTCACCTTGTGAAAGGTGAATGAGTTGGTTATGCAAGAGTCATGTTAATAGTTAGATACGCAAACAATAAAAGTCAATAAAATCTCCATGCTTAAGAATATTTTATGAAACAAAATTTTAAGATAGAAATTTTATTGGTCAATAAAACTGTTGCTTTAATAACTTTACACGGTCCTAAAATTTTACACATATACATAATTTGCCTATTATATAATTAAATACCATCACTTCTAAATGTCAAATAATCCAACACATATTGTATATTAAGATGAACTATATGTAACTGATTGCAACTTTTCTCACTACAAAATGACAGTTTGATTTATTCAAATTATAAAACATCCAGTAAGATTTCCCATTGTCTCTTCAATTTTTCTTAAAAGAGAAGACTAAGGTTATTCAATGTACACAAAGTACTTAAAATAGTAACTTGCCAAAACTACACATTAGTCCTTACTATGTTATCATCATCATCATCATCATCATCAGTTAACAAGAACATGTGGCAGAACTACCAATATAAATAACTAGGAATGAATGAGAAACAGTAGAGAATACTTAGTGGCAAAAAAGTGATGGTCACCTACACATGGTAGCTTTAGACAGAAACAGTAAAATGAAGATTTAGTTATTTTTCAGTAATATAGTGAAGTTGTATTTATTTTTGAGGCTCTCATGTGGATGATTAGAGTGATTGATTCAAAGTGAACTCTAGGAAAGATTACTTCTTGTATTGTTTTCCAACAAATGTAATTGAGCAATGATATTTATTTAAAAATTCTTTTCTTCTCAGGACCCAAACATTTGCTATGTTTTTTGTTATACGTGACCTGTCAACTTTATAGGGAGTATTTTGAAAACTGGAGGTGAACTTACTAGAAAAGTAAGGGAAATATTTATTAATATACTATCAGACTATTATTAAGGATTCTGCGTTGAGTTTGCTAGCGTTGTTAATTATAATCTTTTTTTTTTTTTTTTTTTTTTTTTTTTTTTTTTTTTAACGGCACCAGGGATCAAACTTACAACCTTGTGACTGTCAGGCAGGCTCTTAAACCACTCCCAACCCTACCAAACTCCCAACCCTAGTTTTTTGAGACAGTATTGCACTATGTAGTTCAGGCCAGCCTTGTGCTCACGTTGTAGCCCAAGCCAGCCTGGAACTCACAACGCTCCTCCTACCTCAACCTTCAGTGCTGGGATTAAAGCCTTGCGCCACCATGCCCGGTTGTTAATTATAATCTTGATGTTAGGGTGTAGATTGTGGAAAGCTTTGTTAAACTTGTAAATTAAGATAGACCAAGTGGGAAGAAAACAGTAAGTCTAATTTATATAAAATTCATTATTTTGTTTTTTCTGGGAAGTCAGTGTTCTAACTTGAGGCAGAAAGTGAAGACACCCAACATTTTTTTTTCAGAGTAATAACCCAACAGAAAAAAATGAAATAATTCATGTTAGTACTGACATTTAATAAATGATATTGTTTGCTATTGTTTATTCTTAATGCTTTAAAAAGTAAGTTAATGTTTTGTAATCAAATAATGAAATTATAGTGTTTCATGAAGAAAAATATGAGTACAGGGAACCTTTGTATCTTGTATAGATGCTGAATAAAACAATTCAAAAATTTCCTTTTCTTTTCTTTTTCACTTCTGTTCCTGATTTCCCAACCCCCAATGTTTCACACACATGAAAAGGATCATATTTTTAATTAGACATTTTGACATCCTTCCAACTTATACAACAAACTTGGTAAATTTTCAGTTTTATACTGCTTGCTGGATATAATGGGCTTTAACTACTGTATTTCAAATACCCCAAAATTTCAACTACTGATGTAAGTTTTAAGGACCATAATGGTAAGAAACATGTGTGCTGCAAATATAAGAGAAACAGAAAAAGAATGGCTAACTTTACTCTGAACTTTACATTTTAAATACCAGGCTTCTCATTACCTGTATTTCCACTTAGCTCATAATGCAAATATGTTGGACAATGCTTCAGACTTGAATATATTTGAGTGAGAATCTATTAAGGTACATTATATATCATGGTAATTCACAAAATCTCACAGAGTTAATTCTGTTTTTCCAATTTAAAGTAGGATAAACAGCAACCATGGTATCTAGTAAACACATTTTCTTCTTCCTAGGTGGGCTGTGGTATTTTGTCATTTCACATTTTTGTCTTATGTTATTTTTCCCACAGTAAACTTAAATTGTAAAACTTTTAAAAATGTTTTTGATACTATTTAATACTGACCCATTTTAAGGAGCTTTTCACATAGTTTTAAACCAGTAATAATGTTTCTCTAATTCCTCCACAGGAAAAGTGAAAGGCAAAAGACCAAACTATACTGTCTTGGTCCGTAACATTTCATTTGAAAATGCCATGTCCTTTGACTGGATAGAGAGTAGATACCTGATTCATGTAGAGAAATATTATACTAGCACAAGAGGGAAAAACATCCAATATATATAACCTCAGAACTTAAAGCTAAACAATCAGTGGCAAAATAAATCTCCTTCCAAACTTCTTCCCTCCCAGAAAATACTTCCAAAGTGTGTTCTCAAATAAAACCTCTCCAGGGGCACTTCTTTCCCACCAACATCAAAATATACAAAACTTTCCTTTATAAAGATTCTGGGATTGGGCCTAATGCACTCTGAAAAAGAAGGATGAAGATTAAGAAGAAAAGAATTGCTCCAAAGAGCGTAGGGGCGTCCACCCATTTAGCAAAACCCACAAGGCCTTGACACCCATCTTCTTGCTTTTTTCTTCCAAACTATATTCTTTCTTTTTTGTGATTTCCATCAGAAACCCTTCCTCTCTTCTGAGAATGTCTCTTTTGTTCACATGCATGGTTGATCACATAACTGAGATTTAGGCTGAAGCCTAGTGACAGTGCGACGATGTCTGGATTTTCCATGTTCCATTTTCCACCCCCTGTTGTCAGGTCTTTGATATTTGAAGACTTGGTCAGAGAAATGAATTGTTTTCCAAGATTCAGTTCATTCTTCGCTTTATAAAACAAAAATAAGATATTAAGTTTGAAATAACTAATTGTGAATATAAAACAAAACCATAATACAGCAAGAAAATTTAACTTGTAACAAATCTCATGATCTCATGGAGACTTTAGGTAGTGCTCAATCCTGCAGCCAGTCTGAATATATCATGTGGCAGAGTATCTATGTTAGCTTTAAAATATACAAGCTAAGCCTCTTTGAAGAACTAACAGTACTCAAGAATCACCTTGGTTATTGCAACTTAATAACTGGAATTATGTTAACCTAAGCAACTTATTACAAATAAATAACCAATATGCTAATTGTTATTAATGCATAGGGCTTTTGTTTATTTCTACAGAAATCCTTCATCAACACTGCTTAGGTAAATTTAGAACCTGGAAGTTTGTTTATAAACTCTTGGAGAGAAGAATGAATGTTTTTATTTTAAAGCAAAGCTTGTATTAAAAAATGAAGTAGTCAGCAAACTGGTGATCAATGAATGATGTAAACAGTGGTAAACATTTACTTTTCTTCTTTTACTTTTTAATTCCTTCAAGAGATGTGTGCAGAGTGTTCCTTGACTATAACTATCATGCTAAGCTTTTGGTAAAATTCTCAGGTCTGCATCTTTTTATAAATATGGCCTTAAGTATTGTATCATTTAATGATAATGCTCCCTAGTTAGGGCCAATGATACTGATCATCATCTACATTTTCAGTATTGTTTATAGGAGGTGTATGGCTAGATGGAGCTCAGAAAGATGACAATAAAGTTCAGACTAGACACTAGATCTTGTTCTAGGTCCATGCTATTTTTATTTCCAATAACCTGCAGATATTATAAAATTGGCCAAATTATTTAAGTATTCAAACTACCGAATAAGCTATTTTGTTAAAAATGTAGAAAACTCTGAGAATTATTAAGGAACATACATATTTAGAAAGGATCAAAGCATATTGAACTACCATGACTTTCTAAATTTTGACTGATATTAATGATGATTTTCACAATTATTGCAGTTTAAATTCCTTCTTTTTCTGAGAATGTAAACTTTAGGACATCAGTTTATTTGTATATTGTTCAGTGATACATAATATTTGCCTAGAATAATACCTAACACATAGCAAGCCCTAAAAATGAATTTTGGAAAAAAAAGTTGCATGAAACTCATTTTTGATCTTTGCATATATGGTAGGAATTGTTGATCATTGTAAGTTTCACTTTTGCAAGACAGCATAAGGATGAACTTGCATAATTCATTCTTTCCCCCACACCAATGAATATTGGTTGTAAAATATTATCATCACAACAATAATGGATCTGGAGATGCAGAAGGCAGTCAGGGAGGGCAAGAAAAGTAAAAATAATTAAGAGGCAACATGTGCATGTACCAATTCCCTGAAATGAATGTAGAAAATATGTATTCTTATACCAGTAAAAAAAAATTGAAAAAGGTAGTAATAAACTCCAATTCACTTATTATTTAATATAAGAATAGAATGAAGTATAATTTATATACTAAAACAATTCAAAAATTTATTTTAAACTGTGAGGTTAAAGTTATTCTAATCAATTACTTTACTGTTTACCCAAAAACACAAACTACCTATTGTTCATCCCTGTACAACTGACTTCCCATTCTTTAGGATAATTGATTAAGATGGTAAAACAAAATGTACAACACATTTTCGAAAAGAAGACCATGGAGATCAATCAGTTTACTTTACCTTGGCATTACATATGCATATGTGTGTATGTGCTTACAGTTGTCTACAAACATTTCTAGTACTTTTGACCAATCTGTTTTGAAACATTCTGTATGCTTTAAATTGGTGCAAGGGGCTCTTTTTAATTTAATTTGCTTGCTATAGAAAGTACATTCTATTGGTTTTTTTTAAAAAAGTTGAAAATTCAAAGCAAATGTAACTAGGAGGAGAGCTTAGCCAAAAAATTGAAAAACATACCAATAAGGATATCACTTTCTTTTCAGTTCCCTGTTCACCCCCTTTCTGGGACCACTAATTTTTTTTTTGCATAATGTTTCTCATTATTAGACTGGGAACATTTTTGCCAGCAACCTTCCCCCTCCCCGTTAAATTTTCAGCCTCAAGTAAAATACAAGTCTTAACTATATCAATGCATTATGCATGAAAATTTGTCTAGCTCTTCAAAGAACATATCAATCTGTAAGATTTCAAGATTGTTTTTTTCTTAGATATGGAAAAGAGACAAAATTCTGTTCCCATTTTTATGTGTTTAAGTAAATCTGTAACACCTATGCTTAGCCCTCATTAACACATTTCAAAAGAATTAATGATTCTTTAGTATCTTTTTGTATATACTACTGATGTAGAATCATTAGGAATCTTCTAATTAGACTTAAAAGCAGACCAATATAGGAAATCACAGTATTTATTACTACAAAACTTAAATTTAAAATAAGTCAAGTTATATTACTTTGAGATACAAATTCCCCAAGATAAGTGTGATCATTCTGTATACCTAAAATATATCAATAAACTTAATTATTTAAAAAATTTAAAATAAGTCATTATGATTTTATAGGATAAGTAATATAATATTGGTAATTGATATCTATAGCATTGCAATATAAGGTATTCAATTATTCATTTTATGTTTTGTTTTTATATGTATTTGCTGTTTTTTCTGTGTCTTTGGTGCTGCATGATTGTAACAGTTCCTATTTAACGTAAGTATTCTCCACTTCCAATATCCACATATTTGAATATATTTGTACTAAGGCAGTAATTTTAGATATATAAATAGGCATGTTAAAGTTATGATTTGAGGAACAAAACACTGATTTTTTTTTAATTTTAGAACTATCTGGAGTTCAGAGCTCTAACAGAGAAACTGTGACTGAAAAAAGTATTCAAAGAAGAGATATATGATGTTATCTATAGAAACCTTCAGTTATAAATCCTTGCTTCTCAAATAAAATCATTGAGCTGCATTTTTAACTATGATGAAAAATACTAAGAAAATAGTCTAAGGAATCAAAATACAGAATGTTCATGAGTAGTTGTTTCACAAATTTTCTGTGCTGCTATTTATTAAAATATCTAAAAACAATATTCTACTTAGAAATAGAAGATAAATGGAAGATAAATCATGAGAGGGTTATCCATACTTCAAATTACAAATCCAATATGTGAATTTTAGTTTCTTTCCTTTCTTCTTCCATCTCCTGGGTCCTCTGTCACTTTATTGCTCTCACATTTTTATGTACTCACAGACATTCATTGGACTGGATAGTTCTTTCTCCTAGAAGCTGAGGAGGATACTACTGAGGTAGATAGGTTGATTGTTGCAAAGAAATTTAACATTTAGTCTCTTTCAGCCAACTATGAGAAATTATGTGTCTGACATAATTTTTCTCATGATGAAATATACCTGATGTTTGAATGATTTAGCTAAGTATCTGTCATGTAGAATAAGACCTAAAGGAATAGTAGTTCCTTCCTAATTGATTTGTTTTCAGTTTTCCATTTGGCCTATGATGGAATCTCCTAATAGACTCTATTTCTACTTTATTTTTCAGTCCAGGGAATTAGATGGATTCTTGGCCATCTCAGGTCCAGACCCATGAGCCATTTGAAACAAGGCTTTTTGTAATTCTCAGTCCTTAGATCTACTGAGCATGGATGACTTAGGATATGAATGAAATATGGTTGGATCCCCCTTCCTGTTCAGTTCTCAGGCTCCACAATGCTCAGCAGGCAGTAGTCAATTTAGTAAGGTCTTATCCATCACAACTGAAAAGATACTAGGCATTGACTTGATGAATGGAAGATAAATCATGAGAGGGTTATCCATTCAGGCAAAGCTGAATGACACTGACAGAGCCCTGCGTGAAAGCTCATTTTGTGTTTGCCTGTACAATATCTCATTTGTCGTGAGCTTCACTTGCCAATGATATCGGTGGCTTCCCCTGTATGAAGCCTTCTCTCTTTATTCCCTTCAACAAGTCACCCAGTTGATAAAATGAAAGAAACACCAAGGAGACAAGATGCTATTATGATCTGAAAAATTCAAGTTCAGAAATATATTTCATCTTTGTTCTTTGTCACAACAAAAGCTAAATGCACAATTTTTTGTTGTTGTGTGAGAACAGATGAGACAATCTCAATAGAAGGGACTTAAAATATTAATAGGTCCAGGAGGCATCCCTCTCTACTGAGCCTTATAATTCTCACTAAAATGCATTTGATCACTATCCTATTCTATTTGGAATATAAGCCACAGAGTCTTGTTATTTGCAATCTCGGAAGCCTAAGACTAATTTTAGAAAGTGAAACATTTTAAGTATTTCATTAGATGGTTTTGTACTTTTAACTTAAGATGTTAAAATAAAGTGAGCAAAGTTTTTCTGAGTTTTACATCTTTGTAGCAATCTGCTAACTATTGAATATTAGTGGACTATTTCATAATGTGTGAAACTCATGCCAAAAATCATGTTAGCTTCTCATATGAGCCCATAACTTGACACTGTAATACTTTTACATCATTATATATAAAATTGTAATGATTATACCTAACATATCTAAATGGTTAAAAGTAAACATTCTCTAGGTATGTTGTTTTGCATTCCTGATAATAGACAAATGATGAAATGATTTAAAATGGCCCATCAGTGACACCCTCACACTTGCTAATATTGTAGATGAAAAATATGAGTTCTATTACATTTTGATCATTTTCTTAAAGACATTGGCAAATAGACAAAAGTAACAATTGACATTACATTTTTAAGGTACCTTTATATCTTTAAAACAATTTACTCCACTTCTATAAAGTTGCATTTACTATCTGCCTAATCAGTTTAAATAAATTTAATAGGCACTTCAATTGACAAAATATAGCATACACAGTAAGATGATTTTAGTAATTTAATAATCAATTTAAGTAATTTGAGGAGTTTAAGTAATTACTCTTCAGAATTTGGTAGAGTAAGTTTGAAAAAAGCACACTAAAGCTTTAGTCTAAATGACCTCAACTATTACTTAGCATCAGGAAGGAAAGAATAAAGTTCAACTGTTATAACAATTTTGAACATCTTTAATTAATGCTGGTATTCTGAACTAAAAATGGGGAATTTTTTTAGAATAGATAAGAATAAATTAAAAAACCATATAAAAATAATCATTAACAAAAAACTTTTTTATTCAAGAATGTCTGGAAGTAATTTATCTATAGAATGTTTGATCAATCTGTTTGATCACATTGTTTGTTTCTTTCCATAGTTTCATAAATTTTAGTATATTTCTGTAAAGTTTCATTATGATGTCATTATATGATGTATAAATCTGATAGATTTTTGTGAGAATGTTGTACCCTGAAATATATTTTAAAAATATATTTTTTATGGAAAAGCCACATGAAGAAAATTCTCTTTTAAAGACATATGCTATATACCGGTTTATAACAAAATTTTTATCTGCATGTATAAAATTAGATGCTAATTTAATTAAATATTTTCCATTTTCTGACTTTCTTTGTGTTTTTTTGAGACAGGATCTCACTATGTAGTTCTGTCTGGCTTTGGACTCAATTTTTAGCCCAGCAGGCTGGTTTTAAAATCCTGGCCATCCTCCTGCCTCAGCCTCCCAAGTGCTGGGATTACAGGCATGTGCCATCATGCCTGGCTGTTTTGCTGATGTTTTAAAATGCTGAACTGAAAATACATCAAATATGATCAATTTAGTTATAGACATACTGATTTTTGCTAACAAAGGCAATATATCTATTGTCAATATTTTTGAAAAAGAAAAAATTGCTCTTGGTAATCTGACTTTGTTCAAATAATAAATAACTTTTTTGTTATATATACATGGTGTCTTTTTCTTCTAATCACTTCATTAAGTGTTAATTTACTGTTAGTATAGGAAAGAAATTTATTAGGCATTCTTAGGGATTAAAAAAAGAAAAATTATTTGTGTAAATATAATAAAGGGCAGTCTTGTTTAATAAAATGAATAGTGGTTCATCAGTGGCACTTCATACAAGTGACATCTGGATGCATGTCATGAGAGAAGTCACATTTCAAATTGGAATGTAGAGCAACAGGGAGAAAGAGGAAATATCCAGTAGAACAAAATGGTCAGCTCTGGAAAATAAGCATGCAACTGGCAGAATCCTGGAATAGCAGTCTTCTTTCATAGTCATGCAGAGTATGTGTAGGAAATTAGAGTGGGAATAAGTGGTGACAGAAGTTTGGTTTTGATTTTGGAGAGCTTTGAATACTTGCTTGAGGAGGGAAATATTTTCAGAAAACAATAAAGAGATTGGAAAGCTTTTGAGTATGCATGTAATACAATTTGATCTGAATGAAGTAAAATGCATTGGAAAACAGTGGAGAAATGGAGAGATTTACAGCTGTAGCAGTGGTCAGAATCAAGGACAGAAACAGGAAGGTAGTTGCAGCTATACCAAATACAAGAGGGAGAATCCACATGGATTTACAACTCATAGTAGAGAAATGGAACTGAAAATCCCAAAGGGAATATTGCTTTCAAAATTAGACAGACAGTATACAATGTACATTAAAAATTCCATTTGACAATTAGCACTACCAAATTTTTCACAAGTCCAATTTTCACTGACTGTTATCATCTGGTGATCATTTCTCAGCTTTCAAATTATGTGTAAAAAGTTATATATGTATAATATATATCAAATTTTATATGCAAGTAAGTAATATATAAATATATGCAATCTTAAATATAAAGCTTGAACACATACTTTTGTAGAAAAAGTGTTTGATTTCAGTTTCCACATTTTCCTTCATAAACTGGTATTTCCTTTAACTTTCTCTGTCATATACTTAAATATAATAATGTAAGGCTTAAGAAATATGTTGAACCATCAAATTTGTTTGCATGGTTTTTTCAAATTCTTCACAGTCTATCATTAAGTTTTTTTTAATCCACAGAAATATATTAAAATATCTTAGAAAAGCCCATCTTTGCATGGTTTGTTTTCAACTACAAGTTTTCCTAGTGACGTAAGAAAATGCTTAAAACAAGTTTGAAATGAAGTCTAAAAGGGAATTAATGTTCTTACCACAAATATGCACACATTCAAAGAGTAAATATGCGAGATGATATATATGTTAATTAGTTTGGTTGTGGTAATTATTTCACAATGGATATGGATATCAAAGCATCAAACAACATACTTTAAATATTTATATATTTATTTACTAATTATACTTAGGTAAACTAGAGAAAAGTATCACAAACAAAACAGGATTTTCTACAAATGTACTGGTGAATATAGAATTATGAAATTACAATGAAATAAAATGGTGATGCACAAGGCACTTTTCCCTCTCTCCTGTATTTCTGTTCATCCTCTTCTTTCCCCCATTCTTCAACTTTCTCTCGCTCCCTCACCCTTTTTAATACTCTTTAAATCTCCCACTTCACTGTAGGTATCCCTCATTTCTTCTTTCCTTTGTTTCCAATATGTATTTTATTTTTCCTATGAAATGCTACTTAAAATATATGCATACTCTTATTACAGCATCGATATGCTATGAGGTTCACATTAGAACAGTAATTGTATGGATTGCTTATAGCATTCATTCTTACCAAAAAATGTTTCAGAAAATTTTTACTGTAACTGTACATATTTTATTTGACATAAACAAATTGTAGAATATACACTTAATACACATCCTATGAAAATGTTTTTCATCACATATAAAAATGAGCAAAAAAATTTTTGCACATATATTGACTTCTTTAATACACCCTGTTAATTTCTTTTTAGTGATTATTGGGTCAGAGGAGAGAATTTCTTTCTGTGGTGCCTGATAAAATGATCTATGCCACTTTATAAAGTCTGAAATTCTGCACAATTTACTTCATTCATTATAAACAGTTTTGACATGAGTGAACTTATTTTGCTTTAAAAGATTTTATACTCACATTTAGTCTAGCTCAGAGGAACGTAGCCCTTTATAAGTAGCAGTCATTTGCATTAACTACTGCCATAAAAGAGAATGGCAGGAAGCTAGCCTTAAGATGAGATATTTAAGTTTTATATTATAACAACATAATCCATACAAACATTTTTAAAAGAATCCTTAAGATTTTTTAACAGCTGAAAAAAGAAAAATTGATAATTCTACATATTACTTGAATATAAAGAATATAAATTTACCTTGCAAATAATGTGGCAAAACTATTTTTACAGTATCTTGAATTTATTTCATAAATGTAATATACAAAATTTTAGTTCCTTGAGTGTTAACTCATGTAGGATTCAGTTTTTCTTTAAGAAAATAGAAAAATGTTATTTATTAATTAAATATGTGATTTTCAAACTATTTTTGCTCTCCTGATTGCTGAGTGACTTGCTTTATTATAATGTGTGGCACAAAATTTTAGGAGGTGAACAATTGACTTTTTGCTGCAAAAGTATTAAATAAAAAAAAAAAACATGAGTTTAAAGGTCATGTAACCATAGAAAAAATAGTTTTAGAACTAAACATCTGTTTCAAAATGAATCATTAGACAAACATGTTATTTCTTGGTTTTATTATGCTTTTCTCAACTTTAAATATATGTTTTAAGTTTTCATAGAAACAAACTAAAATATATATTAAATATATATTAATTATTAAAATAACCGACATAAAATTTCTTAATTTTTTACATGTCTAATGTAATTATACTATAGAAAAACAAATTATCAGAAATAGTCAAATATTGCAGTTAAGCAAAAACTGTTGGGGAATTAAGAGTGAAAAGTACATTGAGAAATTAAAAATTGCCATAATTGCATACTTTTTGGTTCACAGTAGCTCATGATTTTATTTCCCTGACTTAAAATACCCATGGTTTGTTAGATAATAGAAATAACATTTTTATCTTTTTGTCAATTATACTATTGAAAAATCTTAAAATAGTAGTTTGTGTATAGTGTCAGATAATTGTAATGAAATTCAATTCCTAATACTGCATTAAATATTTATTTCTCATGTATATTAATGCACATGAGAAATATTCTTCATCTTTTAGCATGCACTTGTGTCCTAAAAAGAAAAGAGTAAGATCTTTTCCTGTATGTAGTAAATGTAGTGATAAATAAAAGTCACTAACGTGACTTTATTTTCATACTTCTTTTTATGCAATAACTATGAATTTAAAATCAAGGCACAACTGTATCAATGATAATTAGTAGATGTTAAAATTTTATATGATCAATTTTTCATGGTAACTAAAGCAATTTAAAAATTGATAAAGTTAGCATTATGTAAAATCACAACAAATGTGATAAAGTTAGCATTACGTAAAATCACAACAAATGTGATTGTAAGCAAGTCAAGAAAATGTTCAAGGACAAACTTGGAGGAAGACGGTTGCCTTCTTTCAGATTTTGAGTATTTGTTTACATTTTATCTTCCACAGGGGGGAAATGTTTTGCCAAGTTATCTGCTGGGCATCAATTATGAAAGGTTTCCCCAGTGGTCCTTAGCATGAAGTAGATTAAGTACCCACAATATTTTGTTTGGAACCAAAAGTACATGTTTAGGAAACCAAGGATGTTCATGATTACAGTTGCTTGGGATTAGGGCACCTGACTGAATTAAATCCAAGAAGGATTTTAAATATTGCAGCACCATTTTTCTGTTTTCCTGCATAATTGGTAACACTAGATTACATGCTTTGCAAGCCCCCAAGTTGCTGTATTTTCATAAAGAAAAGGTCTCTTTCATTCAAGCTTAATAAGCTTGGCCTATATCAGCTTTTCTCACATCAGCGCAAGTGTCACATTTGGGCTGGGGGAAGCTTGTTAGCAGTAATTACCAGCAGTAGGTTCTATTATTTGCCAAAGTAATTTTCACTGCTAAGTACCACCAAAACTGCCTCAAGCCTTTAATTTTTTCCCTTCCTCTTGCCTTCCTTTGCTTTCTTTTAAGTTAGTGCATTTTCCCATGATACTGCTCTCTGTAGTGTGGGACCAGGCAAAAGCAAGGATCTGGGTATCAATGTGCTACTGAGACATGGGGTCAGGCCTAGCGAAAGCCTTTCACAAACAGAGCCTGAACTCTATTAGAGATGCAAATCCACTCTGTGAGTAAGGATTGTTTCAGCCACATAATGGGGCCCAAGGAATTCCAAGGCAGCTAGCCTTTCAGCATGGGCCCTTTGTCTGCGTCTTAGCAAATTTCAGCAGCCTGTTTAAACTCTGGCTATTGTCCCCTTGGCTTCATTGATTTCTCTGCCTGCCACCATTTCACAATGGACTGATATGAACATCTTTGTTACTGCTTTTGTACTGTATATCAGAGTAATGTTTCAGCAGATTGAGGCCTAGGCGGAAGAATTAAACCTGTACTACACAGAGCATGATGAATTGTGGGATTTACATATCATTTTGAGACTTTGGGGATGGGGGTCCTTGGTGAATGCTTTTGTGTCTCAAAGGATGTTGTCCGAAGACAGAGTGACAGAAAAGGAAGTGATTTAGATTGTCCCTGACATCTTAATATACAAAATACAGACAAATGGTGGATATTCGTAGGCATCCATCCTTTTCATATACATAGCATATTTAATTCTGAATCCCTGTGATTCAGATGAAGGAAATGCACGTGATAATCTAACATCATTCCTTCAGAACTTAGGTGCTACAATGTAGAAAACTGGTTTCTTTTTTTTCTTCTTTTCTTTTCTTTTTTTGATTGACATAGTAACACTCATGATTTTGGAGCTTCATGTTGGAGAAAAGCTATTCTTTATTAATAATGGTAATCATTTCCATAGTAAGTCATCATTTTATTTCTGAAGTCAAGTGATCTTTACTATAAGTAGTCTTAAAGAGACATGTTTAGTTGATTTTTAAATGTAATAATTTTTCCTTCTTTGTTGAAAGACAATCATTAAGGAATATTCAATGGTATACAAATAAATATTTAATACAGGTTCTCCCAAGAGAAAATAAAACTCATGTTTTGAATTTGCTGATTTCCTTGGAGTACTTCTGTGATAGTCCATTATGAAGTCACTGAATGCAGAGTTAGGAAGAGAATGTGCCCAACTGGCTTCATTGTAGCATGTGAACCAGCTCTAGCATAAAACTGTCACCTTCGGATGTGTTTTATACTCTTTTGCCATAAAGCTGCAACCTTCTCAATGATCTTATAAATTTGGGTGAAAGATGTTATAGAAATTCAGAAAGGGCAGGAAATGGTTCCAATATACTATAACTATAATGAGCTTTTATTTAAGAAATGTCACCTGTATGTTGACATACGTAAAAATTATGTGGATTTTGTTCCCCTTTTTTAATCCAATGTTTTGGAGTTGTATATGATATTGATTGGCATCAAAATGGAGGGGTACCAATAATTCTGAATAGACTTATTCTATAGGCTTTTGTTTCCAAGTGGTGGATAGTTGAGACAAAAATATTTTCTCTTTTCTTGTTTAAAATACAAGAGTCATTTGTTTGATGAGTTCTCCTCATTGTATTTGAAGGATAAAATGCTGTAACTTCTATTTGTATGCACATTAAAGTTGATAAGTCTCCATATGAATATTTATTTGTAAAAGATTATGAGAGCAAAAAGAGTGCTTTTTAAAAATCTGATATGTTTTATACTACAAAATTTACTGAATTGCCTATAAATCTGGATTTAGAGAGAAGTTTCACACTTCCATACCAGTACATCTGCTGTTCTTTCTACTTCGGGTGTCCTTCTACTACACATATAAAATCTTCAGTAAGCTGTCACTTCTTTTGTACTGAGGTATATTTTGAGTTATGTTTTACATTATTTGAATATATCTTTTACTCTCCTATTAGGTGGCAAATTGCTTAACAAAAAATGTATCACTGAGATTTTTAATCACTAAAAAACAGCAAAGACGCTTACCAAATAACAACTGAACTAAAATTAAGTGAATTACAAAGCATTGGCCTCTTTTCCTACTTCTGTACCTTTATGATTTTCATATTGATTACTAGTTCATTTAATATTTACATTTCAGTAAATATTCCTACGAATTCATAGCCAAATGATATTGCCTGAATAAAGTTTAAAGAGTCATCCAAACTGTTTTTACTATTTTTGTTTCTTATTTTCAAAATTTCAATTTTCTTATAACCATATATATTGTTTTTACTCAAAACCTGTGAAAAGTTTCCTAACTCTCACATTTATATCTTTGACCATGTCACTGAGCATCAAATTATGGTTTTTTGTGGTATTCACTATTCATATACTATCTACTGATGCTTTTTGTAGCTTGATATTTCATGATTTCTTTAAAGTATAGAAAATCATACCCAAATATGTAAGATTCACATATTTTGCTTTCTATTATGCCCTGTCCATACTCAACTGCTGAAGAAAGAACCTTGCACATATTTTACACGGTTCAGTATGTGAATGTTGAGGAGCTTATTATGCTCCTGAGAGCCTTTTAATAATGCTACTGTGAATCAACATGTAGATAATTTTATTATTATACTACATGCCATTTATAACATTAAAAGAAATAATAGGTACAGATCTTATGCATCATACAAAAACTAATTCAATGATCTTCAGTGTAAAATGAAAAGCTATAAAGCTTTTAGAAGAAAATTTATGAGAAAATATACATGATCCCAGGTCCAGGAATGAGTTCTTAGATGCAGTATTAAAAGAATTATCAATGTAAATGCAAATGAATAAATTATACTTTATTAAAATTTAGAACTTCCATTCAGCAAAGATACTGTGAAGAAGCACAAGCCACAGAGCAGGACAAAAAAAATTCTGAAAGAGTTCTTATATCTAATGTAGTCACAGAACATTTCAACTCACAATAAGAAAGTGAATGATTAAAAGGATGCAAAAGGTCTGAATAAGTATATCACTATCGTGGCATATATAAGCATACAAAAAGGCATGCACCATCATCTGTCATTAGAAAAAGGCAAAATTAAAGGAACAAGTTATCTGGACTTGGTGGTGCATGGCTGTAATTCTTGCACTCTGGTAGGCAGAGGGAGGAGGGTCACAAGTTGGAGCTCATCTTGGCCACTAGGAAAACCAACTCTTAAAATAAAAGGGAGTGGGCTGAGGCTGTAAAGGACTTGAGTTCAGTCTCCAGTACTGAAGAAAAAAAAACACAGAGGAAAAAGAAAGAAAGAAAGAAAGAAAGAAAGAAAGAAAGAAAGAAAGAAAGAAAGAGAAAGAGAAAGAGAGGCAGAAAGAGAGAGAAGGAAGGTAGAAAGAGAGAAAAGGAAGGAAAGAAAGAGAAGGAAGGAAAGAGAGAAGGAAGGAAAGATAGAAAAGAAAGAAGGAAAGAAAGAGACACAGCAATAACAGCAAACTATAACTTTATTTGAATATTTAAAATTCCCCAAATACACACACATTGCTGGTAAGGGTACAGAACTAGAGAAACTCTTGTTCAATGCTAGTGGAAGTGAAAAACAATGCAATTTGTATGACATTGGAGCAGTTTCTCACAAGCCTGAAGATAGTCTTCTTCCTATGGAAGCTAATGATGACACTGCTAGATACTTGTCATCTGATCTGAAAACTTTAATACACACACACACACACTAACAGAAATGAAACATGAAAGTTATAGAAGAATCACCAAGAAGTGGGTATAACCAAGATTATTTAGTAAATACAAAGGGGCAAAATGAGAGTACATATACAATGGAAAACTATGTAGCCATAAGAGGAGTGATCTGGTAAATCACGGCAAAAAATATAGGTGAATCTTAAATGCATCCTGCTAATGAAAGGAAACACTCTCAAAAGGTGATACACATATAATTCTAATTATACAACATCCTGTAAAAGGCAAAATGAGAGAAAAGAAATACTGTTTTCAAGAGTTTAGGGACTATGAAAGATTGAACGAATGTATCAAAAAATTTGTAAACTGATAATTTATTCCACCTGATGCTGTAACTTAGAGTTCATAATAAAATGTATTTGTCAAGTCCACAGGAGACATGAGGTGCACACCTGTAAATCTCAGTAACTGAGAGCCGTAGACAGGAAGATAATGGGATTGTGACCAGCATGGGTTATCTAGCAAGTTCCTGGAAATCCTGCATTATACTGTAAGACACTGTCTCAAAAATAAGGAAAATAAAACAAAGAAACAACAACAAAACCCATAGACTATTATGTCACACTGAATCTTAACCTATGAAAATTTTAAAAAGCATGTACAAATTTAAAGGATGGGATGTAGACTGAGACACAAATTCTAACTCTACTAGAAATATTTTAAATAACTTCACTGATTGTGTTGAAATGTAGTGATACTGACCTGTAATTTTGGAAATGTGTAGCGACTGTAAGATTAAGGCAAAATAAGTGAATAAAACTATCATTCTCAATGAAATTGTTTGTTACAGATTACAGGTCAACATTAATGTAGTATGAACAATCAATAAATGGATGTCAAATGACTGAAGTCAGATTTGTCACTATTGGAGTAAGAGGTAACAGACAAGTAAGAATGGAGGATGGAATCATTCATGGAGTACGAGTTAGACTTGGAGACAGCACTGCTGGAGACAATATCAGACTTTGAGGCAGTATTGAACTTTTTTTTCAACCTTCATGAGTTCTTAATTGGAATGAACTCCTGCAACAAAAGAAAATTAAGAGAAAAGCAAATAGTTTATAAAATGTGTTTATATATAATAAATATATTCATAATAGCAAATACTACATATAAAACATACATAATAACAAATATTATGCATATATAATAAAAATACAAATATATAATAACCAAGGAATGAACAATTCTCAAAAAGGTAGTTTTGAATTTTAGCTTGTATAGCATTTTCAACATATACAAAAATTTTTTAGGGAATAAGAGAAAGGAAAAGTTTGATGTCTTTAGGGAAAGCAACTGGTGGGAAAGCAAATAAGTGATAAATGAAGATTCATTGGAAAGACTTGTTAAAGTAGACTCTTTTGGGGCCATTGTAGTCTCATAAAATCTAAAGTCATCTCTGGTGGTTAAACTTTGCTGTCTCTGGTAGAGAGAGGCAGCGGTGTATCTTGTCTTCATAAATTTTTATCTTGTTTTTAGGCCAGATAGAGGGAGGGCAGAGAGCTTTCCTGTATCTGCTTCTTCTTAATCACCTTCAATTCAATAATCCTTCATACTCCGTGGTGGCATATTCAGGTATTGCCCAAGAAATATAGGTATGTACAAAAGTATCTAAAATAAGTTTATATCTATGGCTTAGTTTATACACTTATATCTCCTTGGACACTTAGATTACAAATCTAATTTTCTAACATAAGTATCTGAGAAAACTGAAGAGCTAAAAGATAAGCCATGAGCACATTGTATGTAACTAAGAAGTAATAAAAAATTATAAACAGCACAAATGAGTAAACCAATACAGGGGATAAAACACATTATAATAGGAATATTTCAAGTAGACACAGAAATCCCCTGAAAGAGCTTCCTGTTGCGAAAATTGCAATAATTTGAACATGAGTATAAGCAATTTAGTACAAGGTTATAATTCAAACTAAAGAATAATTTTTTTTCATATGTAATGTCAATAAATAAGCAAATAAACAAATGAACCAAGGACATAAGACAAATATCCGGTGCAGAAGAATTCAAAATAAGTCACATAGAAACTGCACGGTGTCATAGCACTGCTGTCTGCTCCTGATGTCTGAACTGCATCCAGAGACTTCCTTCCAGGTACTTGTGGAAACAGAGAGAGCAGGCATGACACCTCAGCAGATAGACCTGACAGCCAAAACCTCAAAAAAGAAAGATTGATACAAAATCTAATTACTCATATTTATGGTGTGTGCTTTTTACCTGATGTGATGAAAAAGGGCATTTTCAAAGATCTATAAATTCAGTTTAATCATGAGAGAAATATCAGATAAATCCCAGTTCAGTGGAGTTCTACTTAACTTCTAGTGAGTGCCAAAGCATTATCTCTCAAAGCACTCGTCAAAAACAAGTAAAATCTAATCATCACCGCAATGAAGTTAAAAGATACTGTGACATGTGATATGGGATTGTGAATGGAATTATGAAACAGAAGTTAGCTGAAAACTATGGAAATATGAGTATATTATGAACTTTTGTTAATAGCATATCAATATTCGTTGAAGAGGTACTGCAAGTATGCCGTAGTAATGTAAGATGATTATTGCATGAAAAATTTAGTGTGGCACATATGACTACATTAATATTTTCTTAATTTTTTTAAATTTTAGAATGAAAAAAGAATAAAAATGATGATACAGAATTCCAAAACATAGTAATAGGAGATTAACAATGGTCAATATATTATATATTGTTATCTTCAAAGTAGTTGCTCAGATTACAAAATATAGGCATGAAAAAACGATGAAATAATGAAAGCACAAACCATTCTTTTTATGAGCTTATGAAGATTAGTAGTATAATTATCTTATATAAATTTTGATTAATAAGAAGCTACTTGATTTTTTTTTTTCTGGCACCAGGGATCGAACTCTCAGCCTCGCCCCTGCCAGGCAGGTGCTCAAGCTGCTGAGCCAAACTCCCAGCCCAGCTACTTCAAAATTTAACAATTAAAACACAAAAACAGTTCCTTAATATTTGTTGAAACCAGTGTACTAAATCCTGTAAAAGTTAATATGAAACTGAGAAATATTTGTATATTTATCTCATTTTCGTGGTCTCATTCTATCATAATGATTTTGTTCCTTTTTTAACTGGAACTTGATTGCTATTTTCCGCCTGTTGGGTACAGTTCTATCAGGAACTTCTTGATTTTATTTACACATTTTTTCTCATATTTTCTAAGGCAGTTTTCTTTTTTAGTTTTTATTCTGTCGACTAATTAAAAAAAAAAAATTCTTGTGAAAAGCCAGATTTCAAGGTTCTATCCGGGATAATTTTATATACTACCCTGGGCACAGATCCAACAATCTGGACTTTTACAGGAGTTTTAGAAGATTACTATGTGTTCAGAAATTCGAGAAACATAGGTCTAAACTATTGGAGGTAGTTATTTATTCCTGTTTCTACTTTTTCAGACATTTTTCTAATATTTTTATTTCTTTCACATGAAATAGTTTCATAGCAAAGAATTATTAGGGTTTAATTTATTCCACATGCTTTACTCTTGTTGGTTTTATAGGTAATAATAAGCATACTAAGACTTGCTAATATTAGAATATTTAAAAATACCTATTTTGAAAATAGACGTCCAAATTTTAACCATATGTCATATATTTGTAATTTCTGTTCTTAAAGAACTTTGTTCCATTACCAGTCTGTTTCTCAAAATTTTAGTAGCTTGAATTTCCCAGATATTTCTGTAATATACTTTAAAGTGCCGGTTTTTTTCTTTTCTTTGTTTTTAAAAACTTTTCAAAAATATTGATTCATGTTGTAAAAGTCAAGATATAATTGCTTTACAAAATTACACATAGCTAATACATACATTTTGATAAACTTGTATATGCGTATATGTATATCTGTCAATACAAATTATTGGACATATTTATCACTTTAAAAAATTCCCTTTTGTTCTTTCATGGTGGCTTGTGATGATGATTTTTTGTTTTGTAGAAAAAATCCATAACATGAACTCAGTCTTCAACCTATTTTAAAACATACACTAGAGTATCATAAACTAAGGGCTCTCTGTTGTATAATAGATGATCTCAAATAACTGGAATTTTGTACCCAATGACTAACATTTCCCTATTTACTCCTCCCAGTAGTCGCTGAAGAAATATAGCACCTCTTCTTTAAAAAATAATAAAGCATTATCCTTTCTGTGCCTCAGCATTTCTAACTATTAACTGGCATTGCTTTTTCTAGTGCTTTAAGAATCATGTACTTTCTCATTTTAGTTTTGTCCCCTTGTATTCCATATGGTATCTTATAAACTGGTATCTGTTGTTAATCATGGTGAATTTTAAGGTAAAAACCTAACAGTACTTGCCACTGTTCCCATGTTGCTAAATGTTTATCTTAGTCCCAACATTTGTATGTTTGAAACTCACCAGCAGCCGGACATGGTCCCACATGTCTGTAAACCCAGAACTTGGAAGCCGAGGGAGGATTGCCACAAGGCCAGCCTGAACTATACAGTGAGTTCAAGACTAGGCTGGACTACACAATGAGACCCTGTCTCAAGGAAACAAACAAAAGATGAAATAAAATAAAATAAAATAAATTAAATCTACCTACAGACTTCAAGCAATCTTTACTTATTAATACACTTGTGACCCTTACTTCTGATATATAAACTTCATTGGATTAAGACGCATCTAGAAGATCAGCAGAGCAGGCCCCTGTGTGTGTCTGGGTGCGTCGTAATGGGCTGGCATTGGGCACTAGTATGGTGCCTAGGCCATTCCTCTTTGGCACTGTACGTTTGCTGTGCTTCACAGCTGCCATGAACTCAGCAGCTTTGCTCTGCCTTGGACCCAGCGACCATGGACTGAATCCCTTTAAAATATGAGCTAAAGTAGTCCTTTCTTTCTCTTAAACGGCATGGATTTTGTAAAAAGACATACAAATTTATGTCTTTGTAGCTCCTCTTTTGTGAGTTTTATATTATAATTGTGTCATTCATGTCCCCTAATCCTGAAGCTTCAGAAGCATTCCTGTCTCCTTTCTTTTTCTTTTCCTAAATATCAAAATATAATATTATTATTTTTAATTTGCAATTTATAGACTACAGTGTGATAATTTGATACATATATACAAGGTACAATAATAAAATCAGAGTAGTTAACATTTCCAATTACAGTTTTTTTCAAAAAGTTTTGTCTGGATGTCAGGATGGCCGAGTGGTCTAAGGCGCCAGACTCAAGTTCTACTTCAAAAAGTTTTGATTAACACATAGTAATCATACATATTTATGGAATACTTTGTGATATTTCAAAACATGTGCACTAGTTATATGTACTGATTAAATCATGGTATGTACTGTGTCTTGGTTACTTTTCTTCCATTGCTGAGACAAAATATCTTACACCCAGAATTATAGAAGGGAAAGTTTATTTAGTTCACAGTTCGTGGAGGTTTCAGTCCATAATCAGTTGGCTCCAAAACAAAGGGGCACATGGCAGAGGGTATCAGTTTGTATCAGCTGCAAGTGACAAGAGTGAAAAGGTCAAAAGAGAAAATCTGGCCTCCTTCCCTCCCTTATATTGTATGTAATCTACCCACCCCTGGGCAGGTACAGCACTCAAACCACCAATCCCATCACTAGACAATGAACCAATCACAACCTCTAGACTCAGCTGCCTTTGGAAGGCCCACCCCCCATGATCACATGAAGCTTTGCAGGGACAGCCAAACACAAACCATAACATATTGATTAAAAACTGCAGTTTTGGCATCAGGAGTGTGATGGTTATTTTATCTCAGGACAAATTCTGATGCCAGAAAATGGTCTGTAACACTCGCAGCTCCAGCAGCAGTAGAGGGCTTGAAAATCCTGTCCTCAATTCTGGCAATTCTGGCAATGGTATGGAACCATAAATTGGTATAGGGCCACTGTATTACCTCAATGATGGTGGCACGGCCCACATCCAAATGCTCATGAGAGAAAGTAGCATTAGAGAACCACAGTACCCATTTCTCAGCACTCATTTGATGGTCCCAATGTTGTCATTACCCCCATACTGCCCACACATGGGTAGTGTCAGGGGATCACAGTTCCACTCATGTTGCTCATTATGTCTCAGTGGTGTAGGTCCACAGGCAGTTTTATTCCTCATGATCTTTGTCACTCTCCTGTTTCAGGATGAACATACACCATGCCTCAGTTTAAAGGAGATGTTCATGTTTGCTCACAGTTTCAGCCCATCAAAGTTTGGCTTCTTGCAAGAAGATTGGAATGTTGGAAGAACCCATGGCAACCAAGAAGGAGAAAGAGAAGAGAGGAGTCAGGGACAAGAATATTCATTTCCAGCTCACATTTCTGAAGACCTACTTCCCAGTAGTACATTCAGCTACTAAACTCTACTAATCCACTAATGAGTATAGTGGCCACATGATCCAATCACCTTTAATCACATGGAGAGGAGGGTATTTTAGATATAAACCATAGCACTCATTTCTTGAGAGCAATGCCTACCATCCTCTTCTGTACCAAAACACCTATCATCCATAGTACAGGGAATCATATGGTTTTAGTGTGTTGCCACATTGCTCTACTGAATGAAGTTGCATTTATGAAATTGCAGCACCTTGTGGTAGTAAGGCAGAATATCTGTGGAGTCCCATGGATGGGGATAGGTTTCTGATCTGTAGGGCAGATTGAATTTAAACAAAAACTCCCTTCTCAAAATGGCACTGAGTTACACTTCAGGGTTTGAGGTTTCACAGGCAAACAAAGTGAGTTTCTTCTCTAAAGCAAATCTACAGTTAGGACTCCAAACTGCTCATTTTACTGGGCTGCAAACCTGTGGTGACTGTCAAAATTTCCAGTAGCTAGGGTATCCAGTATGTGCATTAATGAAGTTTGCTGGGATTCTCCCATTCACCGTTAATCCTGCAAATGGGAGTTATTGCTGACTGGGGAGCCAGGGTCTTCACCACTGGCATTCTGCTCCTTTTTCTATTGTGCCATGCAGGTCTCTGTACTTTACAAGATTTCAGTCCTCTCCTTCCTGAGTTCCAGCATTTCCTTAGAGTTTCTCATCTCAAAATATGGTTATCCTTTTCTTGCTTTGTTTCTGCTTTGTGAAGAAACCAAGAACCTAACACAGCTATTCCAAAATGTAGCTATATTATCTCACCTCACCCTTTTCTTTCTAGAGGGGCTATTTTAGTTACCTTATGTCATTTTCCATTCCTGTAGTATGTATCTGGTCAAGCATCCATATAAAACACAGAAAACTTGTGATTAGTAAGTGAAATTAGCACAGTGTCTTCAAAACAAGTATAAATTTCTTAAACACATCCAATCAAACTTATATATGTATATATGTGTGTACAATATATAGAAGTATCTAATTAATTACATATACATTATGAAATATCAGCTAATTATATACGCAATTAGATAATTAAGTATACTAATTACATAGGAGGGAAAAGACCTGGGGTGAAAAGATACACATCTTTTGAAATTTAAGTAATGGTTATAGGCACTATAATTGAAGCAATTGTAGATACCACACAGAGAAGTGAGGCAAGTAACTGAAAGATTCAGAAATGATCTTTCTTTGAGTATGTTGTTCTCTTGTCTTTCTGCAGGGTTGTTGAAAGCTGCCCACTCTGAAACTGTCTTGCTTAACTAATAACATTTTACTTTTCATACCTACTCTTAGATTTAAACATTTCCATATGTATTAATCTAAATCCCTGTACTCCCACGGTATCTACCTTTTACTTCTATCAAAATTCTCATCAAATTTGAATTTTAAACAAGTATTTCAGTGCTTGCTAAACAGTAAAGCTCATTGTTTTAATCATGTATTTTTGTTGATGTCTTTTATTAATGATTTTATTTCCAATACGTAATACTTATTATAAAAGAACCTCAGTACTACTTCGTAAATTTTGCATTTGTGAAATAAATATGAGTGAATGTCAGTGGAACAATGAAAACCTCCACCAGATAACTACTTAGTATTTTCGTATTAATATTAATCAGGGCTTCATGTGAAGTTTTCTTAAGATTTAAAATTTAACTAATAAACTGTGCCCACAATGTTTAGCTTCTCTTGAAAAAATTTCACTACCATTTCCATATTTACATCCTCTGTCTTATTCTGAGGCAGCAGTGGCAAACTTATGGCACACAGGTTATTTGTTTTTCTTTTAAGACAAAAGATGTTAATATACAGATTGTTTCACCTAACCGAAAACCTCAATATTCAGGGCTAATTGTAATGTTGGCACTTTGGGATAAATATGTAGGTTTGGTTCACCATCACTGAACTAAGGAAATTCTATGACTCCTTTTTCTTTTAAATATGCATTCACATGTATTAATTAAAAATATATTACATTTCGCTTTCAAATTTTATTTCTAATAAGTTTCTCAAAGTATCAACTTTTTGAAGTGTATTGACTTCTAGGTTCATGGGCATTCCTTCCCAGCATATTCTAAAACAATCTGTATCAACGTGGATTTAGAAAGATTGTGAGATTTTTGTTTAAGTGTAAAAATGAAACTGTAAAAGAGATATGTAAACTAGTGTTTGTGGATTCTGGCTTTTGGCTGTGGTAAGCTCCTCTCATTTGCTCCAGATCCCAAGTAAATAAAACATGCTTCAAAATATTTAAATCTGTACTTCAAATTATAGCTATTAATTACTAAGCCCTTATCTTTGAGTTTTACATTTATGTAACTTCAATTATTAAATTCTTAGGTATTTGATCTCTTTAAAAAGGGATAATAAGGTCCTTGTGGTATTTTCTAGTGTCTCTCATTTACCTCAGTGTTCCGGTAGTCTCCTTCAGATTAAATATTTTATGGCAATCAGATAATCTATTTCAAAGTATTTATCACTAAGAAACTCAAAGTAGGATATGGTAGCTACTTATTAAATAAAGCAAGTCTTTTCCCAAAAGCAATCCCACTTGTTCTTGTAAATGAATGTTCATGGAAGTAAAGATGGAGAAATCTTTCATCTCAGAAAGAATTTCTTTCATTCATGAAATTGATTTTGCATTGATTATCACTAAAATGTCAATATATTTTATCATAAACATATAATTATGTTATAGAAAATAATTAAAGTCAAAATAGAAACATGTAGCATTATAATTCTCCTGTTTGTCATGTTAGCTTTAAAAATTCTCTAATTTTTCTATTATAGAAGCTACTGCTTGCTTACCTATTTGTATACTCTTGAATTTTACACACCACGTCATGCCACTAACTAGAGTTTATGCTTACTAGAGGTTGTACTAGAAGTCTATTTTAAGTGTACAAATGATTCTTTCCACTACATAAAACAAGGCAATCGTGAGCACTTAAAATAGTTCTTATGTGGAGAAGAAAAGTAGTCACTTTTTGATGGAGATAGTATTAAAATATTTGAATATCCTGTAAGACTTACTTCTATAGACATTGCTAATATTTGCTTTACTTGAGGTCTTAATGCAAATCTCCTTAGTCTTTGTCTTTTGAGTTCATTCCGCTCACATTAGCATTTCTTAATGCTGCCTATTTAGCAATGTTTTATATGGCTGTCTTGGCAGCTCATCAGAATAGAAAGGCATAAAATTCATGTAATTCTATAACCTTGTTCTCATTCTAAAGACAGATTTTCCCTTAAGGGTCAATTTCTGAGAATCTAGACACCTGGTTTCTTGAATAGAAACTTAGAGAAGAACTGCTAATCATCTTTTAGTTAGTATTCTCATAAAAACGGAATATGATTTTAAACTTTAAAAAATGATATTAATGTTCTTCACTTTACAATTGAATATATATAAAATATTTAAAAATATCTAAACTCTTTGAGTAAGTATGAAATATAATTTCAGAACAGTAAAAAAAAAAACTTAAACTATCTCTACTACAATTTAGCACTTCAAAGTTATTGAATGACCAAATAGGCCATTTACTGCATAGGCTGCATCTCATAGTTTTGTGAAGTACAATACCACAAAGCTGTACCTCCCTAAACATTTACTGAATGGATCAAATAGTTGAGGAACTTTGATTCCAATGAATTTCAGCATTCATAAGATTACTAAAATTATTAAATTATGTAGACAATTATTCAATTTTGTTCTAATAAAATATTTCTGAAAGGACTTTAGAATTCATTTTTCTCATTGAAAATGTTTGAACTTTGGAATGAATTAAAAATAAGAACTAGTTTTTGGCTTTTAGAAGTGGAAGATGGAGAATGATGAATACCACGTATTTATTCATTTAATAATTGCCATGCATTTAATGTTTTTCTCCTCTGACCAATTATTCTTAGAATAAAAGTATATAACATCCTTAACATAGTTCTAAACCTTGATATTATTGACTTACGCTAGTTTCCTTGATTATAATGTCCTCACACTTTCTTAATCCCTGTCAGAAGTAGAAAGTGGGCTAATATGAAAATGAATCTTAGAGATAGATTACTGGGTTTCACAAGAAAGAAAATTCAGAGCCCAATTTATCCTTTCATATTTTTATGTGAGTAAATTAAATAAATAGGGAGTATTGAGATAATTTTATGTATGTATGTATGTATTTACTTATTTATTTATTTTGACCAGGGATTGAACTCATGACCCCACATTTGCCAGGCAGACACTGTGCCACTGAGCTGTATTCCCAGACCCCATCAGAAGAATTTAATTCTTAATCTTTGAATTGCACAATTAAATGAATGATTGACCTACTTAGAGATGTCAGGCACTTTCCTAACTCTCTAGCATAAATCTTCTAAAATCAAGCTCAAAGGCAAATAAACTTGCTTTACTTTTGACATAAGGAAATTTTCACTGTTGCTGCAGTCTTTATTAGAATTTAAAAATTTTAAATGGTATATACTGCCAAGTGAAATTTGGGCGCTACTTGATCCAGCATGCGGATCAACTCGTGGGTCTCGCCTGGAGGAGAAACGGGATGAGGGGGACAGGGCAAGAGGAGAGAGAAACGGAGACAAGTCGAGTGGTTCTGATCAAGTCTCGTTTATTGCAGAAGTGTTTACAGCTTATATAGAAGCGGGAATGGAAGCTGTCATCACACAGGGGTGTGGCGAGCATGGATAGGTTGTTGTCATTTCCTGGCAGGATAGGGGAGGGTCATGGGAAATGTAGGCTGATGCACCAGATGCCCACAGGAGGGAGAGGTGAGGTGGCAACTGTGAAGTTGCCTCATTGCCCCCTACACACTGCTCTTTAAACAAATGTATTTTCTGTGACACCTAAGGCAATGGATTATTTAGTTGAAATTTATACATGTGTTTGATGTCTCCAGATAAATGGCATTGAATAATAATTCCATTATAATAATTAGTACTATCTTCATCATAT
This sequence comes from Dasyprocta punctata, assembly GCA_004363535.1. Lineage (NCBI taxonomy): Eukaryota > Metazoa > Chordata > Mammalia > Rodentia > Dasyproctidae > Dasyprocta > Dasyprocta punctata. The sequence continues at coordinate 53,788 of RJWM01006189.1, read as the reverse complement.
TGTGATTATACAATGAATCAAATAAGAAGGAACCAACTCTTTTAAATACAAGACACTTAAATCCACTTCAATTCCTTGTGAAAATATTCATGCACTATATCAGCTTTCATCATTAAGGATCACTTTCAAATACAGGCATAAATATATTTATTCATCAATTCATAAAAAGCTACTGGATAGTTTAACCAGTAAAAGACAATTCCTCTCCTTCAAAACACAAATAAGTTTCTCACAAAGATATCTGTTCCATCCTTAATGATGAATTTCCTTGTCATTTTTTAGATGAAACAGTCTTTTTTTCAATGTGATATATGTACATTGAACCACCACTTTTTTCAATGTGATATATGTACATTGAAGAATCATTCTTTGTTATGAAAGTTATTACATGACAGGATCCAGCTCAACCTGGTCCCACAAACTCAACGCAACGCACCAGGGGAATGCCCAGCCAGCCTCACTGGACACAGAGGTACTGACCCCAGCCCAGCCCAGGACCCCAGAGCTGCTCATCAGGGACTGACCAGCATAGCTACAGGGCTTTGGAGAGCTTGGGATCTCCCCACCAGAGTGCAGGGCACACTCGAGCTCCATTCTTCAGTGCAGCAGCCTGCACCTGGGGCCCTACAGACTGTGGCCACACCCAGCCAGGAGCAAGGTCCCAGCACTGTAGGCCTGGGACTTGCCCAGACTTGCCTGGTACACCAGAGGTGCTGAACTCCTTGCAGCCAGACTCAGGGTCCAGGTGGTGCCATACTCCGGGGTATGCTCTGCCTAGCTGCCTGGGACCCAGAGGCCTTGACTCCCACCCAGTAAGACAGAGCCTCCACTGGCATACTCCAGGAGGGTGCCCTCACTAGCTGCACACAGGATCCAGCTCTACTGGGTCCCACGACTCAGTGCAACCCACTACGGGAACGCTCAGTCAGTCTCGCAGGACACAGAGCCACACAGGTTCTAGAAGAAAATGACAAAACAAAAGACCAAGAGGCAGTATCACTCCCTCAGCCCACTGAGAACAAACCCAAGAGACACTGAAATGGAAGACAGTGGGAGTCACACAACTGAACTTTCTGAAATGATAGAAAATGCAGTAAGGAAACAGCTTGATGAAGCTATAGAGAAACTGAAATCAGAAATATTCTCTCAGCTAAAAAATGAAATGAGAATCATTATTAAAGAAATGCCGTGTGTATCTAAAGAAGAGCAAGATAAAAAAAAAGAAGAAATTAAGAAAATGATCAAAACCTTTAATGAACAATATAAGACACAAAGAGAATGCATGAAACAGATGCAAAGGGAAATGCAGGAAATGAACAATTTCACAGAAAGTTTGAAAAACTGCTTAAACGAAGCTGAAGATAGAATCTTGAAGACAGCATGGGAGATCATGGCCAGGAAAGAAAAGATCTCTTAAAAATAGTAAGGAACCAAGAAACAACAATTCAACAGCTGCAAGATGATGCCAAGAGAAATAACATAAGATTAATAGGCATAAATGAAAAAGCAAGGATCAATACTAATGACCTGTGAAGACTATTCACAGAAATAATAGCAGAAAACTTTCCAAACATGGGAAGAGAATCTGAAATACAGGTAACTGAGGCATACAGAACCCCAATTAACCACAACCAAAATAAATCCTCACCCAGACACAGAATAATAAGGGTATCAGAAATACAGCACAAGAACAAAATACTAAAACCTGTCAGAGAAAAGAAACAGATCACCTATGAAGGAAAGCCTATCAGAATCATGGCAGACTTCTCAACACAAACCTTCAAGTTAAGAAGAGCTTGGAGTGAAGTATTTCAAATCCTGAAAGAAAACAACTTTCAACCCTGATTGATATACCCTGCAAAACTATCCTTAAAAATTGATGGAGAAATAAGATACTTTCATGACAAAGAACAACTGAAGAAATTTATGGCCACGAAACCAACACTACCAAGAGTACTGAAAGGCACTCTAGAAAGATACAATGACAGCCACAATCTTAAGAACAACAACAAAAGGAAACCACTGAGCAGGGCAAATAATTAAACAGAAAATGCAGAAAGCCAATAATAGAAAGATATCATGACAGGGATGAACCAGTACATATCAGTTATATCAATCAACATAAATGATCTCAACTCACCAATAAAAAGAAACAGACTAGCAGAGTAGGTTAAGAAACAAAACCCAACAATACGCTGTGTACAAGAAACACATTTCACTCAAAAGGAAATTCACAGACTAAAAATCAAAGGCTGGAAAACAATACTCCACACAACAGGAACACAGAAAAAAGCAGGGGTAGCTATTATGTTTGCAGACAATGCAAACTTCAAACCAGAAATGATCAAGAGAGATAAAGAAGGTCACTACATACTTGTTAGGGGAAAACTTCAAGAGGAAGAGATTACAATCATAAATATATATGCACCTAACATGGGAGCACCCAATTATGTAAGACAATTCTTAGTAGACATGAAAAACCAAATAAACAATAATACAGTTATAACAGGGGACCTTAATACCCCACTGTCACAGAGAGACAGATCAACTAAACAAAAAATCAGCAAAGAAATAACAGAACTGAATCAAACTTGTGAACAAATGGACCTAGTAGATGTATACCGAGTATTCCACCCATCAACATCAGAATACACATTCTTCTCAGCTGCACATGGGTCATGCTCTAAAATAGATCATATACTGGTCCACAAAACATGCTTAAGTAAATGCAAAGGAACTGAATTAATTCCATGCATTTTATCTGACCATAGCGCAGTAAAATTGGAAATTAATGACAAAAAACCTGACAAGAACCCCATAGCCACATGGAAATTAAATAATACTCTCCTAAATAACCAATGGGTCACAGAAGAAGTTAAAGAAGGAATTAAGCAATATCTACAATGGAATGAAAATGCAAATACAAATTACCAGAACCTGTGGGATACAATGAAAGCAGTCCTCAGAGGGAAATTTATAGCACTAAACTCTCACATCAGAAAAATGGCAAGAACACACATAAACAACCTAATGCTACACCTGAAAGTCCTAGAAAAAGAAGAGCAAGTCAAGTCCAAAGCCCAAAGAAGGGAGGAAATTATTAAGATTAAAGCAGAAATTAATGCAATTGGAACTAAAAAAACAATACAAAGAATTAACGAATGAAAGAGTTGGTTCTTTGAAAGAGTAAATAAAATTGATAAACCCCTAGCCAACGTTATCAAGAAGAGGAAAGAAAAAACTCAGATTCATGCAATAAGAAATGAAAAGGGTAAAATCATTACAGACACTGTGGAAATACAGATCATCAACGCCTATTTCAAAAACCTTTACTCCCATAGGTTCGATAACACAGAAGAAGTGGACAGATGCCTAGAAGCCTATGAATTACCAAAGCTGAATCAAGAAGATGTAAAACTGCTGAATAACTCAATTTCAGCTAATGAAATTGAAAATGTAATTAGGACCCTACCAACAAAGAAAAGCCCGGGCCCTGATGGATTCACTGCTGAATTCTATAAGAAATTTAGGGAAGACTTAATGCTAGCACTTCTCAAACTCTTCAATGAAATTGAAAGGGAAGTAAGTCTCCCTAACTCATTCCTGGAAACAAGTATTACCCTAATACCAAAACCAGAGAAAGACCCAACCAAAAAAGAAAATTACAGGTCAATCTCCCTAATCAACTTATATGTAAAAATCATCAATAAAATCCTGGCACGTAGAATGCAGCAAGTTATCAGAAAGATTATACACCATGATCAAGTGGGATTCATCCTAGGAATGCAGGGATGGTTCAACATATGGAAATCAATATATGTAATACACCATATCAACAGGGTCAAGGACAAGAACCACATGAACATCTCAATAGATGCAGAAAAAGCTTTTGACAAAATCCAACACTGATTCATGATATAAAAATCCCTACAGAAAATCGGAATAGATGGTCTCTACCTCAACCTGATAAAAGCCATATATCATAAACCAACAGCCATCGTCTTACTAAATGGAAAAAACTGAAAACTTTCAACCTAAAATCAGGAACAAGACAAGGATGTCCATTATCACCACCCCTATTCAATACCGTTCTGGAAATATTAGCCAGAGAAATTAGACAAGAGAAAGAAACAAAGGGAATAAGGATAGGAAAGGAAGAAGTGATGTTATCATTATTTGCAGATGATATGATACTCTACATAGAAGACCCCCAAAAATCCATTAGAAGATTTCTAGAAGTAATAACCAGATTCAGTAAGGTAGCTGGATACAAGGTGAACACTCAAAAATCAATAGCATTCCTGTACACAAACAACAAAGTCACTGAGAGAGAAATAAGGGAAGCCACACCTTTCACTATAACATTCAAAAAAATGAAATACTTAGGAATTAATCTAACAAAGGAAGTAAAAGATCTATACAGTGAAAATTGCATTACTCTAAAGAAGGGAAATCAAAGAAGATTTCAGAAAATGGAAAGATATTCCCTGTTCATGGGTAGGAAGAACAAACATCATGAAAATGGCCATTCTCCCAAAATTATTTTACAGATTTAATGCAATCCCAATCAAAATACCACTTGCCTACCTCACAGAGCTAGAAAAGCATTCCTGAAATTCATCTGGAACCAGAAAAGACCTAGAATAGCAAAGGCAATTCTGGGCAACAAAGGGAAGGCAGGAGGCATCACAATCCCTGACTTGAAACTATGCTACAAAGCTACTGTGATAAAATTAGCATGGTATTGGAATCAAAACAGACCTGAAGATCAATGGAATAGATTAGAAGATACAGCCACAACTACAAACACACTCAGCCACCTCGTCTTTGACAAAGGGGCCAAACATGTACATTGGAAGAAAGATAGCCTCTTTAACAAATGGTACTGGAAAAACTGACTTTCTATATGCCATAAACTAAAACTAGATCCATGCCTATCACCATGCACTAAAATAAAGTCAAAATGAATCAAAGATCTGAATATAAAAACAGAGACACTAAACTTACTAGAAGACAGAGTAGGTAAAAATCTTGATGACATAGGAGTAGGCAGAGAGTTCATGAACAAAAATCAAATTGCATGGGAAACACTTTCCAGAATCAACAACTGGGATCTCATCTTACTAAAAAGTTTTTGCATGTCAAAGGAAATCTCCAACAGAGTGAAAAGAAAACTCACATACTGGGAAAATATCTTAACCAACTGTCCATCAGACCAAGGACTTCTATCTAAAATGTATAAAGAATTAAAAGAAATCAGGCTCCTATAATTCAAATACCCTATCCAAAACTGGGCATCTGAGATGAATACATACGTCTCAGAGAAAGAAATACAAATGGCAAATAAATATATGAAAAAATGTTCAATGTCAATGATCATTCAGGAAATGCAAATTAAAACAACACTGAGATTCCATCTCACTCCAGAAAGAATGGCCAAGATTAAAAAATCAAGCAACAACAAATGCTGGAGGGACTGTGGGGAAAAAGGAACTCTTCTGCACTGTTGGTGGGAGTATAGACTGGTGCAACCACTGTGGAAGTCAGTGTGGAGATTCCTCAAGAACTAGGATTAGAGATCCCATTCAACCCAACTATCCCACTTCTGGGCATTTTCCCAGAAGAACTGAAAACATCATACCACAGTGATATCTGTGCACTGATGTTTATAGCAACCCAATCTGTAATAGCCAGATCTTGGCAACAACGCAAGTGGCCATCAATCAAAGACTGGAATTAAAAAGATGTGGTATTTTTATACAAAGGCATACTCCTCAGCTATTAAGAAAGATTGCATTGAGACTTTTGTAAGTAAATGGTCACGACTTGAGACCATACTCATAAGTGACATAAATCAAACCCACATGTGTAAATACCATATTGTCTCCCTAGTGTAAGAAACTGAAAAAATATATATGATCCAAAATCTGTAATAAATACTAGGTAAGGGTAAAAAACAGCTCGAAGAGCAAAAGTAATTGGGAAGGGAAAAGGGGGAAAGAGGAAAGGGAAAAGGAAAAGATATAAATCTGTATATATGTATAAGTAAGATAGCTAAAAAGAACACACTGCTGAATGTTTTTGTTATTGATAAAGAATAATTCATACTCATATGAATAGATCAATTTTACATGTCTATATCTGTTAATGTAAACAACCATTTTGAAGATAACGATATGCAATATTACAACCATTGTCAAATTTCTATCCTGTTTTGAAACCTGTAATGTTACTATTATGTATTTACTCTAGTCATTTGTCTCTTTTGCTTTTTGTCTTTGTTATATGTGTCTTTTTTTCCTCTTAAATAAAAAAAAGAATGTTATCACATGTTTGGGCCTATCATTTTATGTGCACAGAATCCTAACTTTGAAATTCTCAAATTAAAATAAAATTTGTGTCTGGATAAATAGCATACTATTAGGATGTTATTTATGAACATTCTTTTCTGAAACTCAGGTAAGAAATATTTAGCATGATATCCTTTAGAAGTAGTTTTAGTAAAAACCTTCCCTTGGTGTGATGTACTCAGTAATAATGCATTTGAAGCAACTAATGTGAAAAATCAAAACATTATATACTTATAATTACTAATAGCTATATGAATAACACTCTAATTCATTTATTTAATGTTATTTGAATATGACTAAAGTATTTGTTTAATAAATACACTATTGAGTAATTGTGAAACAATTACTAATTAAACTATATTTATACTATGCTAAGGAAATAGCACTACATATTGAGGATTAAATTAGAAAGCTAGATTTTTCTCTTAAAATACCCACCCTTTAAGTTCTTATTTCACCATTTGTGATTTCATGTGAATGTTTTCCTATCTTTTCAACTAGTGATCACAAAATAATAGTATTTTTTTATTTTGTCAGGGGATTCACTCTCATACATTTTATGCTATTTATCATTAGATTTAGATTACAATTTGCCAATTTTCTTATTCTTTCTCATTCAAAGGTCTTCTTTTTCAAACAAAAGCGTTTCTCTTCTCTTTGTACAAATATTAGTGTATTTTAAAAGTTGTTTGTTATTTTAAATTTAACCTTTCAAGAAGAGATACTCTACTGTATACTTCATAAAAGCCATCACAATATTTTAATAGCAAGTCTGAACAATTATGTCAATTTACATTGATTTTTATGCACACTGTAATATATATATTATAATTTATTTTAAAATTAAATTAGTATAAAAATATAATGACAAAGAATTTAATACTAGGTTTAAAACTAAAATGCATGTGCAAATAATTTTTAATGAAATAAGAACAGTTTAATGTAAACTATGCTTCTATTCCTATTTTATCAGTAAACAAAACATTGTAACCTTAGAAATAAATGCTACAAATTAGATAAAGGTCATTATGATGGAAACTTTTTATGAAGTGTAATGAAGTTTGAGGAATAATTGAGAAAAGGTATTCTCTGAATGGAAAATATTTCTGACTGATGCCACAGAAACAGTGATATGCTGGTATGTAGACAACTTTGAGATGAAGAGAGAAAAACATTGATGTCAGCACAAAAGACTTCAGAGAGTGTTTTTTCTGATTTTCTTATTTCATAAGTAGGAAATTAGTATATTGAAGCTTGTCTCATAGGACATAGTCTTACAGCAAGGGGGAGTGGTATAAACTATCAGGCAATATTACAACTATTCTAAAGTTTTATTTTATATATTACAACTTTAAGAGTTAGAGCTTTGATCCTGATTTTACAGGTGAGAAAAATCTGTGAACAAGGTCAGCTATGTAATTTATGAGGCCAAGCAAAAAACAATATATCAAATTCCGTGTTCAAATAGGATGTTTCCTTTCTCTAACAGTTTCTATTTTGACCGGTCATGGTGTTATTTATTTGCACTTCAATGTAAACAAGCTTCAGGGACAGCGACTGATGCCTTTTTTTGTTTAACAAAGTGATTTACCTTTTAGAAGTCATTAGAGGAGCAGATTTAATATACAATGGATGTATATATGATACGTAAAGGATTTACTAAGTAGGCTTACAATAGCCACCTGAGGAATCAGTGAGAAAGAATGCAAAATGTCTGTCCATATGTACTAGAGAGCTGGAAAAGCCAAAGGGAAATTGAAAGCCTGGAACTCGCTGCAGATTCTTGTAAAAGTCCCTGTGGAAAAATTGAGAGTCTGTGCTGGAAGCCCTCTTGGAATTAGAGACAAAGAGCCAAAGGTGATAGTGAAGACCAGAGCTCCCTGAAGAAGCAAAAGGGAAAACTTCCTTCTTTCCATTTTTATTCCATCTGGCTACAAGCCTATTGGCTGGTGACACCTACATTAGAAGTGGGTCTTTCATGAGTCTGAGCCTGCATGTCAATCATCCATAGGCACATACAGTACTGTACTCCACCAGTCATCGATGTGTTTCTTTGCCCATTCAGTGTGGCACCCAAATTAGCAACCATGCCTCACTATAATGTAAATTTCAGGTGACTATGGACTAAGTTGACTTCAATAGAAAATTCTGATTTTTTTAATACCCCTGGATCAAAGTGAGCAGTTTAATCTGAATTTCAGGGTTTCAATATAATTTCACTTGATGTAAGCATTGGTTTCCTAGGGGTAATGTTGACCCTCTTCACTTGAGACAGAGATTCTCAGATGTGTCTCAAATGTGCTTGAATTATCTGTAACAGTGATTGTGAATTCCATTTTCCCACAGCAGCAGATTTTAGTTTAGTAGTTTAACAAGTGGGATCACTTTCAGATGTACATCATCATACAGTATTTTTCTACATTTGGAATCTTAACAGATTCTCATTCTACATAAAACAAAATATAAATTCTTTGCTCAGCCTAAACACCCTATGCAACAGTTCTCCTTTAGTTTTTCTTTCATTTCCTTCCTCCATACTAGTAAACACAATCTACATGTTTGTACAATGTCATGTTCTTTGAAAACACCAAACTTATTTCTGCTTCTGAATATGCAATTCTGCAGGTCTTGAACGTTATTCCTCCAATCTGTGTGTGAGAACCACTACATTGTCACTTAGGTCCTTTACATTACCTTTTCTCACACATACCTTCCCTGGCCATATAAATTAAAGCCCTTCTTTCTTGGTTCTCTTTATCACATCATTATCTGTCCCTTAGACCTTTTGACATGTTAATATGTAGCAATCTGATTTTATCTTAATTTTGTTGCTTTTTTGTTGTCTATTATCCTTACAGAATGCAAGCTCCAAAGGATTATGGGCCACATTATCAGTCTTACTGTTTTTCATAGCCCCACTGCCTGGGTCAGTGACTATCAGACTTTTTTTTTTCTTTTTTTTCTTTTTTGGTACTGGGGATCAAACTCACAACCTTGCACTTGCCAGGCAGATGCTTGTGCCACTGAGCTAAATCCCCAGTCAATCCCAGATTTCTAATGGTCTGGTTTATAATATTTTGACTTCATCATGGCACTATGTAAAAGTGATACACATTTAGAATAAACTGCACAATGGGTTTCAATCTTTGCCCAGGCCAGAGATATCTGGCATGGTGCTTCTTGAAATACAGCAGTGGGCAAGAGGAACATCAGCTCCCATTCAGCCATGCAGTCACAAGAGGAAACGACTGATGCTCCACAGAGTGCTGTGCTGAAAGCTGAAATATTTAGTAGATTAAGTGTGTTACATGCATTTTGAGTTATGATATTTTCAATGAATTTATCAGCTCATAATCCCAGTATAAATCAAGAAGCATTTGTACATGTAATGGAATATGTGTCAGTAATAAGAAGTCTGAGGATTAAGAGAAATAGAATGCAGAAACAGGAAAAAGAATATTTAACTTGGAGAGTAGAGCAGTTTTTGGAGTAATTTAAAAGTGGAGAAAATGTAGGCATTTAGGAGTATGGAAGATAAGGGGCACAAATGTAAGGAATGAAAATGGGGTAAACAAAGAAAGCTTTTTATGCCGAATGAAATACAACACAATAATGCCTAGTATTCCTGGAATTTCAGGTGAGTGTAATGTCAGAGAAATGGATTATAATGACAAAAAGATGACATTGTCTTGAATCTTCTGAGCATGGGAGCAACTTGTATGTACTGATACCTTACGGGAACTAATTGGTAAATATAGTGCTTGTTTAATTTGACCAGAGAAAATAAAACCAGAACAAACAAAGCAGAGAACTATATAGTCGACCAGGGGATAGATAATGACAATATAATCTCTTGTGAAGCAATAGAAGTATAGCAAAAAGCATAGCTGTGACATAGAATAATGCCTGAAATGAGAGTACTTAGTCACTCTCTGGAACTGAAGAAAAAAATTAGCAAGAATTACAAGATTTCGCATCCTAAAACTAGGAGGATACTAATCTGCTTAATAGTGAGTAATAAAAGACAGACAAGTTTGGGAGAGAAATGATGAATTCTTTTCAGAGATACCATTTATATGTTTTTGCTCTGCCACTCAGCATCTATCACATATGAATATAGGAACTAATAATATTACATGTGTTAATTTCGTCTTCTTAAAAACTAATAAAAGAGCAAAATTAAGGCATACTTGCTAATGATTCATGCTTTTGTACATTGTAGGCAGTCCTCATGCTTGGTTAATTATCATAACTGAAATTTGTGCAGAGATGAATAGTGTTTTAGTTTTGCAAAGCTCTGATATGCCTAAGTCTCACCATAATACCTTGAAAACTGTGGCCTTCTTTTGCATGAGTACATTACTGTAGTTATAAGCTTTTATTTCAACCAAAGTTCACAAATGAGAAATTAACTATTGGATAAGAAGTATGTCTTTCTTATCAAAATCAAGTGACAAATAAGTAAAGATTTATAGAACATTTTTAATCTTCATTACAAAATTTCCATATATTCACAGTATCCTAACACAAACATTTATTGTGTACTAAAAGAGTTCCTCATATATAATGGTTTATGGTAATCATAGAAATTTCACAGAGTAGATATGGTTTTCTTTATTTTACAAACAAGAATATTTGGGCCTAAAGAGGCATCACAATCTTTGACTTGAAATTATATTACAAAGTTACTATGATAAAATCAGCATGGCACTAAAACAAACAAACAAACAAGCAAAAACAGACCTGAGGACCAGTGGAACACATTAAAAGATGCCAACACAACTATAAACACATTCAGCCTCCTTATCTATGACTAGGGACCGAACATATTCATTGGGAGAAAGATAGCCTCTTTAATAAATGGAAAAATTCACTCTATAAATGCCAAAGTCTAAACCTAGATCCATGTCTATTGCCTTGTACTAAACCAAAGTCAAAAAGGATCAAGGATCTAAGTATTAAAACAGAATCACTAATTCCATCAACTGGTAGAGAAAGTAGGTAAAAATCTTGAACACATAGCTATAGGTAGAGAGTTCATGAACAAAACCCAGACTTCTTGAGAAATACTTCAAAGAATCAACAACTGGGATCTCATCTCATTAAATACCTTTTCCACAGCAAAAGAAATCATCAACAAAGTGATAGAACAATCCTCAGAGTGGGAAAAATTTTAGCCAATTGTTCCTCAGACAAAGGGCTTCTATCTAGAACATATGAAGAACTCAAAAAAATCAGACCCAAAAATTCAAAGACCCAATACAAAAATGGGCATCTGGGATGAATACACACTTCTCACATGAAGAAACACGAATGGCAAATGAGCATATAAAAAATGCTTAACATCACTGGTCGTTTGAGAAATATAAATTAAAACAACACTGAGATTCCTTCTCACCCAAGAAAGAATGGCTAGCATCAAGAAATCAACCAGTAGCAAATGCTACAGGGGCCGTGGGGAAAAAGCAGCACTTCTTCCTTGGTAGTGGGAGTGTAGACTGGTACAACCACTATGAAAATCAGTGTGGAAATTCCTCAAAAAACTAGGATTGGAGGTTCCATTTGATCCAGTTATTCCCCTTCTGGGTACCTTCCCAGAAGAATTAAAAATATCATATCACAGCCATATATATGCACCCATGTTTATAGTAACACCATTTGTAATAGATAAATCTTGGAAACAAATCAAATGTTTGGAAACCATCAACCAAGGAATAGATAAAAAAGATGTGATATTTTTATATAATGGAGTACTACTAAGGTATAAAGAAGGATAAACTTGAGACTTTTATAGGTAAATGAATATAACTTGAGAACATACTCATGTGAAATAAATCAGCCTCATATGTGTAAGCATGATGTTGTCTCCTTTGTATGAGAAATTGAAAGAGTAAAAAAGGTCTAAAATGTACAATAATTATTGTGAAATAGGAAGAAACTGTTGAAAAGGAAAAAGGAACTAGGATAGGTGAAAGGGAAAAGAACAGTAGGGAAAAGGGAAAAAATGCAAGTCAGTTATACTATTAGTGTCTTTCAGATCATTAAAAAGGAAGGATTGTGCTAATATTGACTGGAGCAATTTTAATGCCCATATCTTATACCCTGAGCAACTACTTTAAGGATAGCAACATGAAATTTATTAACTATTACTATTATCCTATTATTTTGTTATGAGATTGTTTTACATTTTTTCCATAAAATAAAAAAAGAATATTTGGGCCTAAATAAATAATGTGAATTCCCTAATATCACGCACTAGCGAAGTGGATGGAAGCATGATTGAATTCTCATTTATACTCATTTCATAGCCCACAAGTGAACATCAACTGCTTTAAATCCCTTGTGTCTATACAAAGAGAAAATTATTTTGCTGCTGAGAAGAAAAATTGATCTACCTTAGAGAAAAAATCAAGTGCTATTTAATTTGGTATCCTATTGGTAGCTAGTTTTATTCTCCCTAAAGGAATAACAGAGGGGAAGCCACAGTGATCAGATTTTGTCACTGAAAACAGTGGTCATAATCTGGCTCCAAAAATGCTACAGAATGCCATTTAATTTCTCTGATAAATTTACTGGATCTTTGATCTGGCCTTGAATGTTGGAGGTTCAGAAACTGCATTTTGTTGTAACAGGATCTGAGTTAAAACCACTATTAGGAATGTATGAGTATAAAACACACATCAACTGAGTCCAAGAGATTTTTACATAAAATCATTGAGATAATCTGATAGTGTCAATTTGAGTAAGAAATTACCACTTAAATTGCATCAGGATGTTTCTGGGTGCAGCTGTAGGGATTTACTGAAGATGAAAGACCCATCGTGGGTGTGAGTGGCAGCAACCAATACGTTTAGAGCCTGAATGGAAGAAAAGGGAAACAAGGAAGGAAAACTTGCTTCTGTTTTCTTCAGAGGAGTTCCAGTCTTCACCTTCAACCTGGACCATGTCTCCTGGATTCCAGAATAGACTCTTCAGCCATAGAGTGCAGACCCTTCAGTGTCCTGACACAGACTGAAGCAGAATACTACAGTGAGCACTAGGCCTTTGACTGGATTTTTTATAACTATAGGTCACACACTTTTCCACATCTGACTCTGCAGTTAGACACTGTAAGCCAATCTTGTAAATTCTTATTTTTCTGTACATCTTGCATTAAATCTGTCTCTCTAGTAACCAGTGACTGATACAACCATGATCCAAAATCATTAACATAAAGTGAGATATTGGTAATATATGACCTCACCATCTCAAGAGGCAGATTAATGTGAACAAAAGCTGTAAGACAGTTAATATCGAAGTATGAAATCAGAATTAAGGGATTTGATGTATCAAATACTTAATAGCATGTTTTAATAAAAATTGTATCTCTGCTTCATAGAAGGATAATTTTGCCAAGGAGATAATTCTAAAAACCCAGTGGCCTCGCTATACCTATTCAAATGGATATTGAGACATTTTTACTTTTCTCCTTGCCCTGTCTTCCTGACTGATCAATCTCCCTTCAACTTTTACCATTATATATTAATCCCCATAAGTATCCCTTAACAGAGTTTTGGTATATATATATTGATTTTGCATTAAAACTCTCAGTTTTCAACTTTTACTATGTTATAAAATGGCTTCAACCAGTCTAACTCATACTTACAGTTGCAACTTTTTATGACCTACATTAAATTTTATGCAGTTATATTTTGTTTATTAAGAATGAGTACATACTCCATATGAGTGTCTCAAAGGAATCTCAAGCCCTAAAAGTACAAGGAAAAACTTGGCATTTTCTCATGAATCTCCTTAGGGTTTCCAATGCCTCAGTGACTAACCACTACACACCCAGTTGCATACAACATAAAATTTAGAGTGTTTTTGATAATATCTCTTCGCACACACTTCAATCTCCAACCCTATTCATTTCTCCAACTGTTTTAGGAGTTGCCAAAAGAACAACAAAATGCAAAGAAGATCTTTGTAATCATTAAGTTTAAATTATACTTGAAGTAAAGGGGAATGCATATAGACAGATACAAGCAATTAAAACAAGTAAAAATTTAATTTGAGTTGATAAGCTCAAAATAAAAATGAATGAGAGGATGACAATTTTTGTGAGAAGGTCTATTTAAAGACAGGTTGATCAAGGAAGGTTTCTCTGTTAATTTGGCATTTAAAAATTTCAAAAAATCATAAATTGATGTGCTTGTTAGTTCTTACATATGGATAATATTAGCATCTTCAGAATTGATACAATATGTGTCCTTGATGAAAACAAACCTCTCAACTTTCCTACTACTGAATGTGTTTGAGCAAAGAGCACAGCTGACTCCAGCCCCCATTGTTACAATCTCTTACCACATTTATACTTGGACTAACTTTCTAAGGACAGCTCCCAGTCACTGACTGAAGACCACAGGCACAAGGCAAGCTTGTTCCTAGAAGACAGTGGATCTGCCTGAAAGATTTAGATCAAGGTCATGTTGATTGGCAAGTTGACACTTCTCCATTTAAATTTAAATTTCTTCTCTCTTCCTCATAAAGATCAGTCCTGTGTGGTGGTCCAATGATTTCCATCTCTGTCCCAAATTTCTCCCCATTTTTCACACAGCTAATTCCTTTCTCTGAAGAAGTGCACGTAATTATATGTTGTCTCTGAACCACTCCCTTTATCTTCGTGCTGTATTTCGTAAAATGAAAATTTTAAGCCATTACTATATTTAGGAGCCTATAGTTTGATTTTGTTGCTTTTCACAAAAAGTAGTAAGTCTATAAAAGGGCATTCAAAGTTCTTTATTGCCTTTGCTATCCATTTGCTCTAGCCCTGATTCATATTCTCCCATTCTTATTTTCTCTGCTCCCATTAGCCTGTCTTTAATTTGCTCCATGGAATCACCATATTTTTACTCAGTTCGCAAAGGTCTCTATATTCTCTGTTCCTTTTGCCAGGAGTTCTGCAAGCAGACTACTCTTTTTTTTCCTGGACAGGTTAACTCTTACTGGTTCTACATTTCTCTAACTAAAGCAGTTCTGAATGCTTTTGTCCTTCATCTAAATCAAATTTTTTTTATTTTATTCTTTCAACTTTTCTAAAAGGAATTCATACATTAGCACTACTACTTTCATAGAATATGACTCAATTTGCAACAATGTATTTATACGATTATTTTATTAATTTGTTTCCATTAGTGGCCTACGAGGTCACCTTTTTATTACCCTTGTATCTCCTAAATTTATCTCAGTGTCTATCAAAACTAAGAATATAAAAATATGTATTAAATGGAAGAATGAACAAACTTTCTTCCTAGGAAGTATACTTAAACTGCATATCATCTTAAAGTTTTATTTTTCTCAATTACAAATAACAACAAATGTTACTTATATATTAAAATAAGCTTCTACACTTTGAGGTGTGTTGATACAAAACTGATATAAATTTTAAGACTACACTTCAAACTGCAAAGAAATAAAATAGATTTTACATATATCAGGCACTTACTACATGGTGGGCGCTACTGAGTATGTTAACTTATTTATTTCACATAGCATTCCAGACTTTTTCTAAAGTATTTTACATTGGTCAATTCTACTCACAGACTTGGCAGGAATATAAATTATATTTCTTTTTTAAATTTTTTATTTTAAAGAGAACAAAACAAAGCAAAACAAAATGGAATAAAGCAAATTGGAGCAGAACAGTGCAAGTCATACAGGACTTCAAAACAAGACAACAGGTAATCAACAATGGCTACCATAATGTCTCTCATTTTCTTCAAAATAACAGTCCATACCATTATACACAATAAAATTGAACAAAACAAAACATAGCAAAACCAATCAAAACAAAATAATGAAATCATTACAGGACTTCAAAACAATAGGACGTCAACAATGGCTACCTTAATGTCTCTTGTTTTCTTCAAAATAGCTGTCCATACCTTCACACATGATAAGATCAGACAGTACAAAACAGACTAAAGCCAATTAAAACAAAAGAATGAAAGCATTATAGGACTCCAAAACAAAATAAGAGGGAATCAACAGTAGCTATTATAACGTCTCAAGATTTCTTCAAAATAGCTGTCCACACTATCACACAAAATAAAATAAAACAAAACAGAATACAATCAATTAAAAGAAAAGAATGAATGCATTATAGTACTTCAAAACAAGATGATAGGAAGCCAACACTGGCTATCATAATGCCTCATTTTCTTCAAAATAGATGTCCATACTATCACACATAATAAAATCAAACTAAATAAAACAGAATAAAACCAGTCAAGACGAAATAAGGGAGGAAATGCCTAAAAAGGGACAGTGGTAACCATTGTTAATTTCCTTTTATCTTGTTTTGAATTCTTACATCATTTTCATAATTTCGTTAGGTTTGGTTTTATTCTACCTTGTTTTGTTAGATTTTACTGTGGTTGATAGGTATGGTCAGCTATTTTGAAGCTAGCAGGATGTATTATGGTGACCATTGTTGTTGTCCTATTGTCTTGTTTTAAAGTTCTATACATTGTATTTCTTCTCATGGGAAATCTTTGAAAAGCACAGTGCTTTCACTTGCTCATGAATAGCAACAAACAACACAAAATACTTCACACTATATTTTGTAAAAATCAGTCTGGTCCTGCTTTCTTCTGTGAGGCCCCTGGACCTGCTGCATGCCAAGACCTCACAGGGCTCACTGTGTGGCATGCGAGGCACAAGTCTAAGAGAGCTTTGAATCATTGTAGAAATGTGTTTTCTTCTCTTTGTCTATTCTTCCTTGAGTTCCAAATTCCTTAACATTGAGTATAAAACTGAAAAGCCACAATTTTAAGATTTCTATGGGGCCAAATATCACATGCAAACCTTCAATAAATTCAAATAATTATACTGACAATATTATCTATGAAATAGGTATTATTGTATGTGTAATTCATCAGCCTAAAATAAAATATCTAGTAAGTAGTTGGCAAGGTTTGATTTTAAGTTTTTCTAATTTATAGTTTATTTTCATACCTACTCATTAGAGCAGAACTAATTGTCTTGGTTACTTTTCTCATTGCTGAGACAAAATATTAAACATCCAAAGTTAGAGGAGGAAAGGCTTATTTTGATTCACATTTTGTAAAGGTTTCAGTCAGTAACTGGCTAGTTCCAAGGCAAGATGGCATAGCAGTGGGACGTTACAGAGGAGAAACGGTTCATGGCAGACAGAAGACAGACAAATAGGAAACAAAATGACCATAGCAGTTTTTTCTGTCCCTTTTACATTCTGTCTAGGATTCCTGGTTTATACCAGGTACCAAACCAACCAGTGGACTAATTTGGTAATCACAACATTAATCCCAGCATCACACACTCTAGATCCAGCCCCTCTGAAAAAGCTCCAACTATGACTGCATATGGTTTGGGGGTTATTTCTAAACACAAACTATGACACTAACTTTTTTTTTCAAAATAAGAAAGTACCTGACACAAGGTAAGTACATAGTCTAAAAATCAACCTCCCTGTCTCTTCTCTCTATTTTCCAGCCTTCCTCCTTCCTTTCATTCATTCTTTTTTCCTATGATCTCCCAATGTCTCCCTTATTTCCCCTCATTGAATATTATGTCTGTGTGTGTGTGTAGTTTGTATGAGAGAGAGAGAGAGTGAAGGAGAGAAAGAGACAGAGACACAGATACAGAGAGAAAGACAGAGACAGAGAAAGACAGAGATAGAGACAGAAAGAGACAGAGAAGAAGAGAAATGGAATAGCTGTTTAAATAAAGCTTTATTTTTTTCTCAGACAAACTTTGAATTTCCCATAGAAAGGTTGCACCTTGGAAACTTGCAGCAAAAGTGAAACAATCACAACAAAAGTCTCAAATAGGGCTGAGGTTGTAAATTCGAGGTCATGTGCCTGTGTAGCATCTGTAAAGTCCTGGGTTTCATTTCCACCATGGAAGGGAGGGACTCAAACAGAAAAGTAATAGGTCACGTGAGAAAACTAGCTGTAAATATGAAATATATTCATAAATTTAAAAATACAGATGGATTATAAAGACATCTGGGTATTTATGGTTATTAGGCAGATTACCTGAGAAATAACCTACTATTTTCTTGTATGATTCTGCTTTAATGAGCAAAAAACCTAGGAAAGCATTGGATAGTCACATTTTTTAGATTAGAAACTGATCTTAAATTAAATATTTGTTGGAATTCTGGCTTCTTGAAGTGTGTTACTGTTTTCAACACTCTTAGCAAGTTTCTTATTTTTGTTTATTATTTTCCTTTCCATAGCAAGGTAAATATTATGTGGAAATGAGGACCATGAGAAAAAGACACTGGGTAATGTATTTTTCCCTTGCCTAGGAACAAATGTAAGTGATGTATTAACATTAACAGAAATAAAGCCAGATACTTGGATGTCCTTATGCTAACATATCATGTCCTTCATGTCATAATAACTGGTGAGCTCAATAGTTTATTGGAAGAAGAATTTCTCATCAATATAATTTACAAATGAGAATTCATGGGATGCAAAGTAATAAAATATTTCCTGTCTCTTTCATTTATTAGTAAACTGATTCTAAAATGAGCAATTTCACTAAGAGATAGATTTTTCTTCATCAGTGTTATACTCCATTTTTTCCTTCCGTTGAGCAGTCTCTAGTGTTTACCAAATAATTGAAAACTTAAAAATGAAGCTTGTCTTACAGTTAAACAAATTACTGCCTTGTGATGTATCTAATTATGAGGCTTATTTATGTATATATCTCTGAAAACTTGAATCCATTGATCAGATTAAAGGCAGAGAAATAATAAGTTGCTGAAATATAAAATAGCAGCAATTTTTTCCTCTGAGGGAATGCTACCCAAAGAGAATTATTGCATAGTTCAATCAGAGCAGGAACAAATGGCATAGTAGACCGTCATGTCATGTCATACAGTAATGGCAGACACATTGTCTACGTGAAAGTCTGGGTACCAAACTCTGACAAAGTCTTTTTTATGAACCTTGTTAGTAGGCTGAATGGAGCTATTCTACATATTTTTTTAGTATATTTTCAGGACAATGTATTTCCAGGAAAAATAATAGCTATAAAAAACAGTAAGTGGTGCGTATATTTAGCTATTTGAGAGACCAAGCTGAAAAGATAGGAATGCTGTTGCTAGACTCTCATGTCTTATACTCATAATTATTCTCATTTTTCTTGACAGTGTACAGATGCTTTAAATATTAGGAAGATAAAACGATAAGACGTGTTTTGCACATAAAACAACTCTCCACAATGAAAGTAATCATTGAGTACTGCAACCATGTACTAGTAAAAAGTTGTTTTTTTAAAGAAAGGAACAAAGGGCCTCCCAAACCATTGTTGACTGTCTATGTATACTCAGAATCAGTAGGTATGGACAACTCCATATTATATGATGATTACCTGAATTGTGTCACTTCTAAAACTTGGGAGATGAGTAATATTTCTGTCTGCTATGAAAGACTATGCAGGGAATTAGTGACAAGGAAACTTTTCATCTTTTATGGACATCGTGATCCCAGCAACTGAAAGCTAAAGGAATATAATATGAAAAATAAGAATAGACGTGTCAAGGAAAAACACAAGGTAATACAGATACTGTGTGTGTTTGTTGTATCAAGTTTATATTCAAATGTCAAGAAACTTCATACTTCCTGCTGAACTGTCAAATCATTCTTGTAACAATTTTTCCGGAGACAAAATGTCAAGGAGTGATGGTGTAATACTAGTGATGGTATTCATTCAAAAAGAACCAAGTATGTTGTCTGCACTCTTTTGGTGCTTCTATAAGCAAACAGAAAATTGACTTCAAATATCATCATGAAAATTGGACAGCATAACCTCTATCTTCATTTTATATGACTCTCAAATAAATATTTATAGTTCCATGGTGATGTTTCCTGGATAATAGAAGTATTTCATTATCAATTACCTTAGCAAAGATAAAATTCTCATTTTTCAGTTGGAAAAAATGAAAGTCAGAGAGATCAAGTGACTTGTCCAGTGTCATCAAAATGATCTTTAGAGGAGAGAATGTATCTTTTTAACTTCAAGTTCAGTGCTTTCTTTTATACTACAACATGCAAAACTTTATTTTCCAAATGGAAAGGTGATTTTTGTTATTTTAAATTGAAGACTCATTAAGATAAACACAAAACTATGCTTATATAATTTTTTTGCAATTTTAAAAATATGTAAAATGTGTAAGTTTGTGTCTTAGTTACTTTTCACTTGTTGCTGAGACAAAATACCTGACGCCCAAAATCAGGGAAAGAAAGGTTTATTTCTTACAGTTCTCGGGGTGGAGAGAGGGGGTTCAGTCCATACTCAGTTGCCTCCAAGGTGGTGTGGCATGGCAGGGCAGCCATTCATGACGGCTGCCAAACAGCAAAGTGCGGGAAGCTGGCAAGAGAGAGGGTGGAAGAGTATGCCTTCCTCTCACTCTTACCCTGTGTATCGGCTCCACCCCTTGCGGGGTGCAACACTCACATTGCCAATCCCAGCACTAGACGACAAACCAATCACGAACACCAGGCTCAGCCCCATCCAAATTATATGAGTTTTTGAGGGGACACAGGATTGAACCAATACAGTTTGGGAACATATTCAAAGAATTAGATAGTCAAGTACATGATGCAGAGACCCTAATCTTTTCCAGTGATTTTCAAATAAACACTGGCTATTCGTTTTATTTAAAGTGTTTATGAATAAGTATAGAGCTATAAAGTTGGTCAGTGTGTCATCAGCATGGTTTTAGAAACTATTATTTGGAATTTTTGTAGAACAATACTATTTAAAAGGCAAGACTGGGTGGTATTTCTTTCTACATAAGGCAATCACAGTAAACTAGAGTAGCAGTCTTTGAGTTTTCAGGTATTTATGGAACATCAACGTAGCCTCTATTTATGATAACATATATGCACAAGATTCCCTTGATTTGTTTGGTTCTAATTGAGTCCATACAATAGTGAGTCAACGTTTTGTTCTTTCTTCTCTTCACCAGTGTACAACATACGTTAAGAAAAGCATGTGAACTAAAATATTGATATCAGACTACAAAATACATGATTATTTATAGAGGATCAGAACAAAGATAAATTAGTAATACAGTCCTTCTCTCAAGAGACTTTGCATATCCCTTTGAAGAATGGTACTCTTGGGGTTGAGGTCATGAGTAAAGCAACCTGGAAGAAATTCTTGTGCAGCTGCTTGTTCTAAGAAAGTATGTGGAGATAAGCAGGTGACTTCAATTTACAGTGTCATTACTCACCTCATTCCTGACACTGTCCTAGCACACACTCATGCCATGCACAGAGTTATGTTCCCACATGCATGATATTTGAATACAATATGTCAAAACAGATTTGAAGAAGTGGGTGTTGCCTGATAGATGGCATGTATTCATTTTAAGTAAAGATGGGTGAGTATTCACCTCAGTTTCCCTATCACAGCTGAACCTTGTGGATATCTCTCACTCTCTCTCTCTCTCTCTCTCTCTCTCTCTCTCTCTCTCTTTCTCTGTGTGCATTTTTTATCTCTATCTCTGTCTCTTCCCCTTCCATGAAACAACATCTAGGCTGTACAAGATAAAAGTTGATACCACCAAAACTTGACATTTGGCCAACCGCATTAAGCATGTTGGCTATTTGACAAAGAAGAGGCATTTTATTCCTTAACCATTTTTAATATTTTACTTTCAATTGACAACAAAAATATGCAGTGTATTTGTGGGATAAACATGATATAATGTAAAGGTATATTCAGTCAAGCTAATGAACATGTCTATCACTTCTCCAGCTTATTTTGGGAGGTGAGGCCATTACACATTATTCTCAGAGAAGACAAGAAAAGAGTAAGTAGAATTACTGTGTAATGCAGCCATCCTACTTTTGTCATCCAAAGCAATTAAAATACACATGTTTAAAGAGTATTTGTATTCATACTCATCTCAATGTGATTTACAATAGCCAAGATATAGAAGCAACCCAAGCATCCATCAGTGGATGAATAAGGAAAATGTAGTATATGCATGATGAAACTTTATCAGACTTTTAATAATGTTTGCTTAACACATACAAAGAACTTAGTATAGTTGCATTTTCTACAAAAATATGATACAAAAATTTTAGACCAAAGATATTTTCTCTTACAAAATACTGGTCATAGAATATGTAACACAAATATTCTATGGTTATATTAGTTTTCTTGCAAATAGTAAAATAAATTTTTAAATTATGAAATTGTCTCCAATTTTCAGGTTAGCACTGAAGTTCTCTAGATGTCTTCATCCTACCCTGGATCATTTTTGTGTGTGTGTGAATATAAAGCTATCTCTGATGTCACATATAATATTCTCAAAATTAATGCTTTTATGAAATGTACTTTGTACTACATAATTGTACAGTTTGAAACAATTCTTAAATGAACTTTATTGATGTGAATTTTAGACACCAAAAGAACCCCAATTTCAAGTACATTATTTTAAAAGTTTTGGTGTAATATATATATCATATATCCAACAACTACAATTAAGGACTACAATATATTCTTGTTTATGAGGTTAATAAATTTAGATAAAAGATCATTTTTTCACCATCAGTGTGCATTATCTCAGAGATTTATCAGGTTAAGCTTTCTTAAAACTTCCTGAATTACACACAAAAATATTAATATATATATATATATTTATGTTTTTCTAGAGTCCCATGTGTCTAGAGTACTATTCTACATCATGATTGCTGAATTAAAACAAGTGTATTTTGATTCTTGTCCACTGTCATTTGATGTCACATGTGGATTAATTTATGTAATAGTTATGATTTAATAATTTGGGTTGCATTGCTTTAAAGGAGAATGAGTCTTTGCCTCTTTATATTTCTAAGACAATTTGCAAATTTTGTGTAAACAGAAAAAAATAGAGGGCAGAAATTGAGTAAGAATGCCCCGTACAAAAGAAACTGTGCTTTATGGTTCTTCATTCTTTCTTTTAACAGTAAGCTAAAATTCAAAGATTTGATACAGTTTTAACCCACAATCTTTCTAAAAGAAAAAGTTGTATATTCAAAATGTTATGTTTTCTTTCTGATTTCTAAAGTTTTTGGCATTGAATTCATAGAAACGTGTACATTTGCAGTTATAAATTTACAAAGAGGAGCTGGGGATTTAGATCAGTAGTGCAGTGCCTGCCTGGCAAGTCTGTGAGGTCCTCAGGTTTGACTTCTGGTACCAAAAAATTAAAATAAATGAATGATTCAGTAAATAAATCTACAAAGAACAGACTTTAGTGATTCTCAATGAGATTAAAGTATATACAATTTGTATCTAGACTAGCATCATATGAAAGTTTTCCTACAAGAAAGTAGAAGGTAAGATAGTCATTACAGTTCTTAAATAATTGCTTTGAATATTAATTTTAAATATTTTGTATATTTTGAAAATAACATGTTTTTCTCCTTTTATATAAGCAACAATAACATAACTACCTTAAGTGGTTTTAAAAGGTTCTATATTGCAAAGAAATTTCCAAATATTTTTAATGTCATGAAATGGGAATTGAAAACTACATATTATTTGGAATACTTTTCTTTAGTTCCTGAGACAAAATACCTGACATCCAAAATGAAGGAAGGAAAGGTTTATTTAGCTTACAGATTTTGGAGGTATCAGTCCATACTCAACTGGTTTCAAGGCAGGGTGGCATGGCTAAAGGGCAGCTGTTCATGGCAGCTGCAAGTGACAATAGCAAAAAGGGCAAACGGGAAAAGCATGCCTCCTTCCCTCCCTTATATTGTATGCCAGCTACCTGCCCCTGGGCAGGTGCAGCACTCACACCACCAATCCCAGCACTAGAAAACGAACCAATCACAAACACTAGATTCAGCAACCTCCATGACTGCATGAGAATTTGGGGGGACATTCAGACACAAATCATAACACATATGAAATAGATTCAGTTTTTCACAAAAACCTGAGATCAATGGAAAGAGCTAAGATAAAATATTGACTTGCCCAGAGTCTGGTTTCTTTTTATCTTTCTGAGATACTCTTCTTTCTGGGACAGACTGCTTGCTTAACTGTTACTTCTAGGCAACCTTTTGGCATCTGACTTCTTCAAGGTGGGGAATCTTCTGACATGAGTCATTCAGAGTGAATGATTAATTGAGGCAAGAGTAGGTATAATTATTCTTCAATCCATGTGTTGCTTTATTAAAATTTTCATTTTTGTTAACTGCTATTGTTACTGTTACTTTTTTTTTTTTTTTTTTTTTTGCGGCCCCAGGGATTGAACTCACAACCTCGCGCTTCCCTGACAGGTGCTTAAGCCTGAGCCAAACTCCCGGCCCTGGTTTTTTGAGGCAGGGTCGCACTGTGTAGCTCAGGCCAGCCTTGCACTCGCGTTGTAGCCCAAGCCGGCCTCGAACTCACAACGCTCCTCCTACCTCAGCCTCCCGAGTGCTGGGATTAAAGGCATGCGCCACCACGCCAGGCCATTGTTACTGTTATTTTTGCTTATGCATTAGAGAAATTTCATACATGCTAGCACAATGACATAAGACCATATAGAGTGAAATTAAACAGATAAGAATTTTGGCACGACAGAGAGACAAAAAAAGGAATAAAGAGGTCTTTACTGCAGCACGGGAAGGCTGCAGAAGAGACACAAACACCCTCAGGTGAGAACAGAGAAGTGGAATTACTTTTATCAGGTCTGGGAGGAGTTTGGGAGGTGAGCAAAATGACTTCTCAACAGCTGATTTGAAGTAGCATCTGTGTGCACAAAACAGGAAGCAGAAAGATTCACTAGGCCTTGGAGTGTAGAACTTTGTGAAGTCTTGGTATTTGAGAGGGCTCAGCACATATGCAAAAAAAGGGAGCAGGAGGTTTATTTCTGGAACTCGAAGGAGAACATAAAAGTTACTCCTGGAGAAATAAGTTGCTTCTCTGGGCCCGGTACCAAGTTGGATGGATATCATGTTACAGACAGATAAGCCCCAGAGTGACAGAATCTATCATAAACAAGAATTTAGGGCTTGTTACCAATGATTAGCATACAAACAATTGTTTATTCATGTCTGTTTTATATTGTTCCAAACATTGATCAGTCAGTGTATAGAAGAATGAAAGAGCACACTACTCTTTGGACCTGTTCTGGTCCAAGTTTAAAAATGTGAATACTGAACTATGTGTCTCCTTACTCTAAACCTATTAAATGAGAATTTCAAAATTGAAACCAAGAAGATATATTCTTGTAGAGATTTATGCATACTCTTTTATGATTCTGAGCTAGAAATATTGACAGAATGATGTATAAACTACATATTATTCATAAAATTGGACCCTGTTGGGAATGAAAATTAGATATTTAATTTTTAACTTGTATTTCTGGCAGTCCAGTCATTCTCAATCCTAAGTACAATTGCAATCTCTTGATGAAAAAAATTTAAGTCGCCGTATTATAAGAATACCTGTACCTATGTTTATTGCAACACAATTCACAATAATTTAGGTGTCTATCAGCAGAGGAATGGCTAAAGAATATACAGTATATATACACACTTGCCTATCAGTCAGCCATAGAAAAGAATAAAATTATGTATTTGCAGGAAAATTGTTAAACTGCATATCATCATGTTGAGCAGAATAAATCAAACCCAGAAAAACATTTTGCATGTTGTCCTAATTTGTGGAATCTAAAAAGATTAAATGAAAGTAGAAAGAAAACCATTATCTGAGAAAGGGTGTAAAAGGAAGGACGAGTGGCATGTAAGGGAGGGTATTGGAATTTTGAATGCTATCAAAATATATGCATGTATGAATATAACACATCAAAAGTAAATACTTTGAAAATTAATAGGCACTAGTAAAAATATGCCTTAAAATATTAAAAAAAAGAAAATCAAGAGCACCTAAAGCATTCTGATTATAGTTATCCAGAACAAACATTTTAAAAGGTTTCCCAAGTGAAAAACAACATACTAGATGAGTTGTTCAGCATATAATTAACAATGTATGATTTTTGCTTTTCTTTATCTTACTAGATAATTCTGATTGCATATGAGCATTAGAATCCATATCTGTATTTTTCTTTAGGGAAAATGGACAATTTATATAATATTTCATAATTTTCTTGTTAATAGTGCTTCATGATAACTTATTATTTATTAATATATTGCTGTGTGGTGGCACACCACCGTAATCTCAGCACTTCAGAGACTGAATCACAAGGATTGCTGCAAGTTCAGGGGCAGCCTGGTCAACAAAGTGAGGTCAAGACCAGCCTGACCTGCATAGTGAAACCCTGTCTCAAAAAGTTAAAAAAAAAAATTGAAATAATTCTTTTTGCGGGGAGCATACCAGGGATTGAACTCATGATCTTGCTCTTGCCAGGCAGGCACTTATGCCATGAGTTATATCTCCAGCCCCAACAACTCTTAAGAATCTAAATATGTGTTTAATGACTGTTCTCTATATAATGTATTACTTGGATTTTATTCCTCATTTTTAGTATCTAGTGAATAAGGATAAAGCTAGTTGTTATAATTAAGTCTTAGCTATGTGAAAGCCCAGACATAGCAGAATTTTACTTTTTCTGTTAAAGTATTAGGTGATAATTCAGTCAGGTAATATTGCACTATATATTCACTCAGGGACTCAAGACTGTTGAAGATGCTGTGTTGTGCTACATATGAATTCAAGATAACTCTGCCCATTTGGTTATTCTTTCTTTCAAAAGTAAAAGGGCTTGATAAGTCTATATTGCAGTGTGGAAAATCTGTACATTAATATCATTCAGATTTCATAACTGGAATTGATAAGCATGTCTAACTAGAATGAAGGTAAGAAATAAGGTCTTTCTGTGTAAACAAGAACAGTACGAAATAACTAACAACTTCTGTCACAGTCCAAACTTGTTCTTGATCCTTTTCCCCATCAAACACATACTCTAACCTTCCCATTGAAGATAAATAACACACAGCTCTAGACATAGCTCTATCCAGTACACAAGATCTCGGCTGCGTCTTCTCAGTACAGTCTCTGTGAGCTTCTTTTGTGAGTTAAACACAAGATCTTGACCCATGCCACAACCTATGTCCAATAAATATTATGCAATGAGACAGTGTAACAGTAACTTCCCTTCATAAAAGAGGATGAGGGGAGCCACGTAGTGTACATTGGTCAATAATATATGTGCTATTTTGCATGTGTATTTACACACAGAACAAGAGCTTTAGCAGCAATTATTCTTAAAACTCATTCAATATTATTCAATACATATTTAATTCATGGATGTGATTCTGAAATTTGTGTTCTTCTAGATATTGAAACTGGCCACAGGTCCCAGTATACACTGTGGTGTTAAGTCGTTGTATATAACAAAAGCTTTAGTGTGGCCAGGAGGAGAGAACAAGTAGTTGACAGGTGATGGTGCAATTATTAGAATATAACTACATTTTATTGAATTTTAATCCATAAAAGAAAAAAGTTATCACAGAGTAAAAACTCACTAAATAGTATATTCCTACTTAACCACTGAAGCTTGGTCTATTTATTTTCCAAAACTTCTGCAAAGACCAGAGTATATGTATATCTGAAAGCATTTGAATAGGCTGCCAAAAAGTACATTATCACATCCAACACATGTACAGAACAAGAAATCTTAAAATAATACCAAAGCATGAGCCAAAATAGTGTTCTATTTCAAATACCTCTCAACTTGATAAATGACAGCTACAATAAAGTTCCACAGTACTAATTGAATATCTGAAATCTAATTCTTAGTTTTATAGAAATATCTGAAGTATTATGTGAATCTCATATTTATGACAAATATTGCTTGGAGCCTTTCACACAATTTGTACCAATTTAAAAAATAAAATGTGTAATTACAGGCATAGATGCATATAAGTAGTTAAGAGTTTTCATGTTCCTTAAATTAGTAGTTAAGAGTTTTCATGTTGCTTAAAAAAGAATTGGTATTCTCCCTGTTTAAGCAATATTTCTCTAATAACTACTTGGTGTCTATTTAGCACTTGTTTTTTATTTTAAATGGGCTTCAATGCTATAATTCAAATTAGTACATAGCATTTTGTAATCCATATTTATAGTATGCTACAGTTACTAAATTTCAAAGAGAAAGGTTTACTTTTAGTGTTTGTTTAAAAGGAAATCTGAAGCCTCAAAACTATGTTCTAATTGGTCTTATTTATTCTGATTCTTTTATGATTTGTTTCATCTAAAATTCCTTCTGATTCTCTGGTCAACCATGTTTACAATATTATTTCATCTTTAAATACTAACTAATAATAGTTGAAACTCTCTGATTAAATGGAATTTAGAATACATAGTATTGTATAACTTGCTTAGTAATCAAGTCGTACCATGTCTACACATCAAAATCAATTCTAATATCATTGTAACATTTTAGGCAATCAAATTGGTTAACCTCAGAAAATTCAAATTATCTTTGAGTTTACTATGCAGAACACAGGGAAAACTGGAATAAAGAATAAACTTCCTGGGGAGTAACTCAAAACTCTATTACAAATAAAATGAAAAATTTGAATTTTAATAAAATATGGTAAGTCTAAATGTGAAACTATATTTTACAATTTGAGTTTTCTATTGACTTTTTAAAAATACACTAAACATAGTAAGTATCTTCCATGTTGCACATAATCTAGGTTCCAGAATTTTAATGAACAAAAATAAAAGGATGTGTTTTGGATTCAGATTTTAGTAATTAAGGCAGATAGTTAACCAAAAGAAATACAATTTTAAATTTGGCTCAAAACTATGAAAAAATTAAAATAAATGTGGTAAGAAAGTAAACGGAATCTAAAGGAAATGAAAAGTTTTTAAAGTAATAAACAAGTTTCTAAAATTGGGCATATCAGGAAGAGAGAGCAAAACAAGAATAAACTGTTTTATATTAGAAAAAATGTTTGGTGACCTCAAAGTAATTAAATAGTGGCCTAACTGTCTGCGGATAAAGAGTTCATGTAACAAAATGAAGTTGTAGCAATATGTAAGTCCATAAAATGATAGAATCTTGGAAGTTGTGATAATAATTTACAGTCCTGCACTAAAAATAGGGTTTTCTTTATTCATTATTAAAAGATTTTCTTTATTCATTTATTTTTAAGAAGACAAATGACATAACTTGATTTCTATATTTTAAAAACTTCAGGGACATTCAATAGGCCAAGCATATGATAGCTGAACCAGAGAAGGGAAGTTAAAAAGCAAGATGTGGGTATTGAGTACAAGAAACAGAGATAGAGTGCTATGGACTAGGTTGGTGATATGAAGAGAGGCAGTGAATAGATTGCAACATATTTTTAAAGTAAACCTGATTAAAGTCAGTAATACATCATATATGAGTTGACAAGAGGTTTAACCAAACTTCTAAACATATAAATTCAGCAACTAGATCACTATCATTTATTGAAATTTAATATAATAATTGATGGTGACTATGAAGCATTCTTTGGCTAAGTCATATCAGTTTTGTGATGCAAGACATCTATGTAAGAAGATTTGAAAAATACTATCGTGGAATTCAAAATAGACATTGTGTCTCCTTTGCGTAGAAACACTAGTTAAAGTAATGCATACTATTTCGATTTTTCCAGAAAAAAAAAGAACCAATAAATTGTGGTAGTCAAGTTTCATTACTATGACCAAATACCTACAAAAACAAACAAACAAACAAACAAAAAAAACAAACAGAAACACTTCTGGAGGAAAGATAAATTTTGTTTCAAAATTTCAAAGGTTTCAACTCACATTTGGCTAGTTTCATTGCATGAATCTGAGGAGAGGCAGAGCATTCTAGCAAAAGAACCAGGCAGAGGAATGCTGCTACCTCATGGAAACTATGAAGCAGAGAGAGAGTACACGAGAACCAGAAGGAAACTGTCCAGGGACTAAATACAGCCCTCCAGCTCATGTGCCTATGATTCACTTCATTCAACTAAGCCTCACCTTCCGCTTTCATCACCTCCCAATAATACCATGATATCAATAGTATATTAATCCACTGATAAGGTTAAAGTTCTCCAAACCCCATCAGTAAACAAGGCTTCAACATAAGGACCTTTTGGGAGCTGTATCATAACCAAA
Source organism: Dasyprocta punctata (assembly GCA_004363535.1). NCBI lineage: Eukaryota > Metazoa > Chordata > Mammalia > Rodentia > Dasyproctidae > Dasyprocta > Dasyprocta punctata. Next base: position 23,318 of record RJWM01006189.1, on the reverse strand, counting down.
CCATAGCATTTCATCTCTGGTTTTAAAATCTCATTTTCATATCACTGTGCAAAATGCCTGTAGTTTTTGTTCAAGATTTGCCAAAGTCTTAACAATTTTAGGATAACGTAGAAGTTCAAAGCCAAATTATTCACTGACACTCAAGGTGAACTGGTAACTGTAAGCTACTGTGGAAAATCAAAAATTAAGTTATATACTTCTAACGCATAATGTCTTAAGGTAAGCATTCCCATTATAAAAGGAGGAATAGAAAAACAGCAAGGAAGAATCAGAATTAAGCAAGACAGAAACCTAGCAAAGAAAACACTAAATCTTTTAGGTATATATCCAGGATCCAGGTCACAAGGTGGCATGATGTGAGCTTCAAAAGCCTTGGACAACGGTGCCCCTACAGCTTTGTTAGATGCTGCCCACAGGTCTCTTTCTTGAGCTAGTTTTGTGAAAAGGCTACTGCTTTTCTTGGCAGACATTCCACATTCCTGGCATTGCTACCTTCATGTAGTCTTCACTGCAGCTACAGTTTCAGCCTCTCAGCTTCATGCATAGTCATATGAGAAGCTGCTGTAAGGGTACTAACCCTGACACACATTGCCTTACATACCATGCTTTCCTTCAAAATCTTGGAAAAAAACCACCTTGAACCTACAATTCTGGCATTACATATGCCTGTAATACCAGTGACACATGGGTGATGCTTAGTTGTTTTTCTGTCACTGAGATACAATAGCTGATACACCTTAAGAGAGATTTATTTTGGCTCATAGTTGCAGCCCATGGTCCACTGGCTCCAAGGCAGAACGGGATGACAGACAGCACGGATGAGGAAAAGGTGCCCAGACAATGGCATCCAGGAAGCTGAGAGAGAAAGAAAGAGCCAAGAATGAGAGCGAACCATTCTAGGCCACACTCCCAGGGGCACACATCTGAACAGGCCCTGCCTCCTAGCAGCATGGCAGTGGATAAATCTGTGTCAGTTTTTATTTGTTGTGACAAAATTCCTGAGAGAGTCCATTTTTAGCGGGAAATATTTACTTCAATATACTTCCAAATGTTTCTGTCCAGGATTGTCCAATTTTGTTGCTTTTAGGCCTGTGGCGAAGTTAAAACACAGCAGAACAATATGGCAGAGTAAAGGTGCTCACTTCATGACTGTTAGGAAGCAGAGAGGGCAAGACCTTCAAAGGGAAAGGGGCAAGGCACAGGACAAAGTTCCCAAACTCACTCTTTCTTCCATAACCAGCTCCCTTCAAGGAGGGTCCATATCCTGTTCCTACCACCGCCCAATAATTATGTCAAATTATGATATTATCAGTGATTCATCCACTGATGAAGCTGAAAGTTCTTATGAGATTCAGGCCCCTTGCTAGGTGCCACCTCTGAACACTGGTAGGTGGAGATTAAGCATTCAATACTCAAATATTTTAGGTAAATTCCATACTTAAACCGTAACAGGAGAGATGGATATATCCATAGATAGATAGATAGATAGATAGATAGATAGATAGATAGATGCAGTTATCACTTAGTACCATGGAGGAATGCTTCCAGAACTCTTCAAAACACCAAAAAAAAAAAAAAGGCATATGCTCATGTTCCTTACATGAAATAATATGCATATAATCTCTGCATATTCTCCCATAAATGTTAAATCATTACTGTATTACTTATACTACTAATACACTATAAATGCAATGTGTGGTTTTTAAGGCTTTCCAGAAGAGCTACATAGTGGTACATCTATTCACAAATGCTTTTGTTTGCAACAATCTCATTCACAAACAGAAGTGTTTAGCAAGATTTTGTTTTTGTTTGTAAACTCTGCATCAGGAGATAAACATGACCACAGCCATCTTTTCCATAAACTTTTTTTTTTTTTTTGGTATTGGGTATCAAACTCACAGTCTCGGGATCAAACTCACAGTCTCGTGCCTGGCAGACAGTCGCTTAAGCCATTGAGCTAAATCTCCAGCCCTATTTTTTGAGACAGGGTCTCACCATGCCATTCAGGCTGGCCTTGAACTCACTTTGCAGCCAAGGCTGGTCTCGAACTCACAACAATCATTCTGCCTCAGCCTCCTGAGTGCTGGGATTCTATACATATTTATGTGTCCATCTGTTCCAAAATCTTGGAACAAATTAAGTTTGTGAACTGAGGTACCACTGTGTGTGTGTGTGTGTATACATTTGCCTATGTCATATACAAATATACATGATATATACTTTATATTATATAAAATATAATAGGTAGTGGACTCATTAGAGGAACAAATTTCAGGGTAACCTAGCATTCAGGCTGCAACATGGCTGTTTTTAGACAGATATATATATAATATATAAAATATATATTATATAAAATACATATTATACAAAATATATATTATATATTATATATTGTATAATAGATAATATATTATTATATATTGCATGGGAAAATATATATAATGCATGGAAAAATATATAGAGAGAGATAGACAGAAGAGAGATTTCTTATACAAATATACATCATCAGAGGCAAAATAGACCATGATCACCAGCTGTGTGCTGAAAAACTACAAGATTCAGGAGTTCTTTTTGATTTAAGAAAATGAAAATTATAGGAAAAGATGACTGAAGTCCAGAGCTTCCTAGGTAGTCACTGGTATGAGTTTCCACTGAAAGGCAAAAGAAACTATAGTCTGATGTTGGAATATAATGGCAAATTTAGAAGATACACCTGATCAAGTGTAATGGGACTTTAGAAATCAAGCCTGACTCATTCCTCCTTCTTCCTCTTGCATTCTACCTGAGATGCAAGTCTATTGGACTGGTTTTACCCACAATTAGGGTGAGCCTTTACTTGTTAATTTGCCGAACTATGTATCAGTCATCTGTGGAAACAGACACACTCAAGATTGTGCTTTACTAACATAGCCATTTATCAATTCTGTCGAGTTGACAATCACAATTAAAGATCACGGATTGTACCCTCTCAACTTGCCAACCAAACACATCTCCTTAAGTCATGCTTAACCTGGAAGTTTGATATTGAAGATGTGATGGTTAAACTTGTTATATCAACTCGATTGACATGGGAGCTGCCTATAAGACTAGAAAATCAAAGTTTTTGGTGTGTCTTGTTGGGTTATGGAGGCATGATCTTGTTGATATGCATTGGCCCATGACCCCTTCTTTTGGTATGCTTCATAGTTGCCTTGGGATGAATAGTATTCCGTCAGCATGCCTTTCTACAATACAGCTTTGATTTGGAATCAGTCAAACATTGACCAGACCCTTGAAGACAAGAGTCAAAATAAGCTTCTCATTTAACTTATGTGTGCCATGTTGGATCCCAGTGATGGAAATGTTAATACAGAAAAATTGTACTGGAATTGGAATCATTGCTGTGATCATATCTGAGCATATAATACAGAATAATTTGAAACTGGTTTGTGGAAAGAGTTTGGAAACTTTTGGATATATTAACTAAAAGAGTCTTAGAATGACATAAGCAGGGTCTCATGAGTGATTCTGGTTGGGGCTCAGAAGACAAGACTGTAGATAGAAATGCAGACAGTAAGCATTAGGCTGAGGAGGTTGCAGTTGGCATCAAGAACTCCATTGACAATGGAAGCAGAGGCCTCATATGTTACATTCTAGAAAAAAAAAAGATCTAACTTTTTGTCTAGTAAAGAGAATTTATAGGAGAGTGATATTAAAGGTAGTGAACTCATTAGAGGAACAAATTTTAGGGCAACCTAGCATTCAAGCTGCAACATGGCTGTTTTTAGACAGATTTATAGTGAATCTGAGGCCAAAAGCAGAACACAAATATTTAAGAAACTTAAATTATAGTTCAAAAGGAATTATGTGTGAAATTTGGGTAAAAGGAGGCATGGCTGCCAAAGAGTTTAGCATCATTTAGAAAGCAAATACTTTGTGCAGTTTCACAAATACTATAGATGCCTTGAGGACGTCTCAAGAATTAGCAAGACACTTCTCACTGCAGGCTCAAGTGCACAAATGTTAAAACCTTATATTTGAGAATAGAATTTCTATTACCTCTGCTTTAAAAGGGCTGAGGGAATTCATTTTTCCAGAACTCATTTTCTCATGTTCACCCATTCAGGCTGTTAGAAGTCACTGAAGCCAAGTTGTAAATGGTTATATGTACTGCTCATCCTAACAATGTTACTTGGCAGTCTGAAAAAAAAAAGCCAGTTTTACCAGCACAAGGAATGTAAGAATTGTGGTGTTAGGGAAGCTTCCACATAGATTTCAAAAGAAGACAAGGAGAGCTTAGGCAAGGAGCCCCTAGAAGACATGCAGAAAGTTGTAAGGAAGAAGCAGAAGTACAGTGGAACTGCAAGATGTCAAAGATGTGGAAGAGTTGCCAAAGAAAGCTACACTTCATGAGTGGAGCTAGTCTAAGAGAGAGGCTATGTGGGGTTGAAACACCAAGACCATTGTGGTGGGATTGCTCAAGGCTTCAGGAACACACACGTTACCACTGTGTGCCCTCCATGACAGTTACGGAGCTATAAGAATTTAATGTTTGCCCTGCTGGGTATTGGTCTTGCTTTGGTCTGATTCTCTTTTATCTTCCTAATATTTTCTTTAGAATGAGAGTTTACTCAATGTCTTGGTACCTTTGGACAATATCACTTGTTTTTTAAAAATTTTTATAGATGTTTGCTGATGAGTTTGGCTTGAATCTCAGAAGACACTTGGACTTGGACTTTTGAAAAACACTGAAACTGTTAATGCCTTGGGGAAAAGATTATTCCATTTTTTTATTTAAGTGAAGAAGAAGAAAAAAAGACATATTTAACAAAGACAATAAACACAAGAGACAAACAAACGACTAGAGTAAATGCACAACAGTAACATTGCAGGTTTACAAAACAGGATGATAGAAACTTGACAATGGTTGCAATACTGTGTATTGTTATCTTCAAAATGGTTACTTACATTAACAGATATAGACATGTAAAACTGATCCAGTCATATGAGTATTAATTGTTCTTTCTCAATAACGAATACATTCAGCAGTGTGTTCATTTTAGTTATCTTACATATACATATAGTGCAACTCAGACTTTCTGATTATCTGGATATTAAGTATGCTTTAAGCATATGTATTTGGTATCAGATTGACAAGAGGTAGAATGTGGTGCTTAGTTGCATCAGTTTGGTTGGGGGCATACCCTATAGGATTAAGAAATCACACTTCTGTGTGTTTCTGGGAGGGTCATAGAGACATCGCCTGGGATACAATATGTGGTCCCTGGTTCCTTCTTTTCTGGTGCTGTTTTGCCGTAGTCTGGCTTGCATGGGTTAAATAGCTTTCCTCTTCCATGTCCTTTCACTTTGTCATTTCCATCTTAATGGTAGTCAATTATGGACTTAACACTCTATAACCATGAGTCCCTAAATTGGGTAGATTTTGTAACCCAGCAATGAAAAATCTGACAAATACACAAAGGAAGGTCAAAAAGGATGTCCCATTTCTAGGAAGGAGAGAGAACAAATTAAGTCATTCTCTACCTTTTGTTCCATCCAGGCTTCTGGTCCACTAGGTAGTGCTTACCCACACTGAAAGTCAATATTCTCCACTCAAGCCACTGACTCATAAGTCAATCTCTTATAGAAAGAGCTTCTCTGTTTTTAATGTTTTACTTATGCTTTAAAGGGTTTTTTGTTGTTGTTGTTGTTGTTGTTGTTGTTGTTGTTTTAAACCAGGATTTTTTAGTTCTTGGCATCTGCAAAATAGAAAGAAATAGGATTAGAGTAAAAGTCCTTGAAGTACTTCTTTCAAAGTAAAAATTCACTATAGTCTTTTGATCAATGTTTAACTTCACAATGAGACCACACATTCTGAGTATTGTGTTTAATTCTCGTTGATATATTTGTAGGGAGGACACCACTAGGATTGAAAAGGTCAGGAAAAATGACAGTAACTAATTCAGAAATGAGATGTCAAGAATTGGAGTTGTACAGAAAATTAATCTATGAGCAATTCAAGTAGGTTTATGTGGAGAGACAAACATGCCCATACATATAGACACACAGAGAGGCTGATTAAAATGGCATTAAATGAAATTGACAAGGTCAATAAAGAAGCAAGTTGTCCGAGTTTAAGAGTAAACTATAAAAAGGGAAAGCAAAGGTGAATTTTAATAGTTGAATTCATTTGCATGTTTTAGAGTATATTCATACTATGGGCAGTATTATTGAGCAACAATTACAAATAAGAGAAACAAACATTTACATCTTTAATGCAAATTAAGAAACAAATTAATCATAATGATTTTAGAGTTTTTTTTCCTGTTTTTGTGATTTTTTGTAATTCTTTATGAATGCTGGAGTGTGTTGCAATTTGGGCTGCTTACCATATAGTAATTTCTCCCCATAGAAAAGACATTTATCAGAATACTGGCAAATATATTCTTACAATATTTCAACCAATTAGAAAAAGAGCTGAAAAGAAAGTCAAATACATATATCTTTATATCATATCATTATCATATATACAGTCACTAAACTTATTGTTACATTTTAAACATACAACCAGTAAACACAGAAAATCATTTATGAATGTGTTTTTAAAATATCCTGATAAAAATACTTCTAAGTAGGCCATTACAAGCTCAGATTCATATGCTTTGTAATTATTACATGTATTATATTTACCAAGTTATTACAAATGCAATGCTGAATTGGAAAGAGTTTGTGTTGGAGGAAGTGTTATATTTAAAACATGACAAATAAGCAGATTTTCTCCATAGTATTGCAGATATCTCAAGAAATTTCCCATGACAAGTAATGGAGAGGTGTCCCTATCCTTAGATTGTATAAGTCACAGCTCAAATGCCTGTTATCTCAGCACTCATGGATTTTTAGTTCAGAATATGCACAATGCATGGGTTATAAGATTCTAGTATGACCTTGAAAGCTTTCTAGTATGAAAGCTTAGTTGGTCTATGAATCACTATCTCCTATAGTCTAATTTCCTAGGGCTCTTAGTGGAAAAGTCCCTTCTGGGGTTTCATGACCAGTTGTTTTGCTCTGATATTTTTATCCTTTTTATACTATGCAGAGTGTGAGCATTAATCACAATTGTCAAGTACACTGGGTTAAAAGATGCCTAGAAGAGTAGAAAAGTCCAGGTTTGGGTGTATCAGGATGGGTCATGAAGGATGACCTTATAAACTATATATTATTCCTAATCCTTTTCTCTCCTAAATGGTCTCCTAATCTGTATCTTGCCTGCAATGAACTAAGCAGCTTTACTTGGCCAGGCCCTTCTGCAATGATGTTTCTGCCTTCAAGGTAGCCAACCAGAGACTGAATCCCCTGGAAATATGAGCCAAATTAAACCTTTCCTTTTTAACATGATGAGCATTACATATTCTATCCCAAGAATAAGAAAGTTGACTAACACAGAAAATTGATACCAGAGCAGTGGGAGTTATTGCTGCAATTACACTTGACCATGTTGTTTAGAAGATTTTGTGTGAGAGAAGTTTGGAAAGATTTGGGGATACAGGTTAGAGAAAACCTAAAATGCTGTAAGTAGAGCCTGATGAATTATTCCATTTGGAACCCAAGAGACCAGAATGGTGATAGAAAAGCTGTTAGTAAAGGCCAAGCTCAGGAGGCTTCAATTAGAAATGAGTATTCAATTGATAGTTGAAATAGAGATCATGTGTGCAACAGTCTGGGAGAAAAATTATCTACATTTTACCATATTCTGAGACTGAACAGGAGGCTAAGTTTAAGGGTGGTGGACTAACTGTTCTTCCAGAGAGAATTTCAAATCAGGCAAACATTCAAGCTGTACCATTGGTTTTACCGGTGACTTTTAGCCATAATTATAGAGAGTCAGGGACCAAAATCAGATAGAAAAATTTGACAAACTTAAATTTGGGCCAAAGATGAACCATGTGTGAAGTTTGGGATGAAGGAGTTATGGTTGCTAAAGATTAGCACCATTAATAGTAAGTCAAGTACTTTATACAGGGGGAAGAGGAAAGATACCGTGAAGGCCTCTTAGGAATCAGAAAGACGCCATGCTCAAAATTGCAAAACTCTAAGTCTTTTATTTGAGAAGAGGGTGCCTTGGACACCCTGCTTATGAAGGGCCTCATGGGAATTGCTTTACTTGAAATTATTTGTCTATTTTAAGCCACCCAGACACTATGAGGTGACTATAGATTTGGTGCAGGATAGGTAGTCTACTGCTTCTCCTGGCACAGACTATAGCCTTATCTATATAAGGCTAATTTTACTAGCCTGAAGAATGCAAGAGTTGTAGGGTCAAGGAAGCTTACACCTAAATTCAGAGAAAGGGCTAGGAGGTCAGTCAGTGAGCCTCTGAGTGGACAATACATGAAACTGCAAGAATAATTTCACATGTGTGGTGAAGACTTCAGGAAATCAGAGATATCACAAATCTGGAACATCTGTCACAAAAGCTGCAGGTTGAGAGTAGAGCAAGTCAAGAGATAGGTCAAATGGGCTTCAACCAATAAGGCTATATGGATGGGTTTACCTGGGCCCGTCAATTCTCACATGTTACCGCCATGTGACCTGGATGGTGGATATGGAACTACAAAACTTAATGCTTGACCTGCTGGATTTTAGTCTTGCATATGCTTTTCTGTCACCATATCTGTAATTTTAGACTCTGAAAGTGTATTCTGTACCACTACATCTGTGCTAGTGTAACTGGTTATTTCATTTCTATAGGGCTATAGAGATTAGAGTTTTCCATGAGTCTAGAAGTCATTAACTTGAACTTTTGAGAAATGCTGGAACTGATGAGACTTTGAGGAACAAATTATTGCATATTTTGTTGTACACAGAGCATTTACATCATATTGGGTAGAATTATTGTCTTTCTGAAGGTGAATTATAGTTTAAATAGATGTATTCCTTTACCAATTTAACAAGGGGTATATGGCACTGGTTAATTGTGATTGTCAATTTGATGAAATTAAATGATCCCTAGCAGATTAGTAAAGCACAGTTATGGATGAATCTAATGGTCATGAGGGCATGACCTTGAGGATTATATCTTGTTCCCAGTCCTCTCTTCTCTTACACTGTAAACTTTCCCTACTTATTTTTATTTATTTTTTAAATTTTTATTTCTTCATACTGGGGATCACACTCATGACCTTGCACTTGTCAGTCTAGCACTGTGTCACTGAGCTATATCCCCAGCCCCAACTTTCTCTATTTAGACAACTGTGATCTAAGTAGCTGTGCTCCATCATACCCTTTCACCATGGTGTTTTGGCTTTGTAACCAGCCAAACATAGACTTAATCTCCTGAAACCATAAGCCAAATTAAACTTCTCCTTCTCTATATTATGGATATAAATGACTGTTTCCAGGGATAGGAATGCTAGCAACTACACACAGAAAACTGCAGTTGTTCCTCAGTCCAATTTGTCCAGAACAATCAATGGCAATCTTGTTCCTTCCTAAACCAGAATAAATGTCTTTAATTTCAAGCAAGATTTCCTACTTCCACTGCTGAATGTCCTAAATTGAAAAGTAAAAAATTCCTGCTCATCCGTCACTTTATCAGATCTTCAAAAAAACACTTCCAACAGCATCAAGTGTTTGAATTGTAAAGCAGAAAGATGCAAAAAGAAGAAGAGATTTGACTTGACAACCACCAAAGCAACGTGATAAAGGACTCTGAGTGTCTTCTATTATCAGGTTTATTTGCCAGTGCTAACTAAAACTGAGTAAATTAAGTCATTTAATTTTATTTTTCCTTATTTTTCATATCTAGTGTACCTCAGAATATTTTTTTAAAATTTTACTCATCAAGTGAAAATGTTACCATTTTATTTATTAATGGAATGTTTGTTAAATTCAGTGAAAAGTATTTCTCTCCTCCAAAAATGCTTATTTTTGGTAAAAATGTAAAATTTTTTCTTGTAGATTTCTGGGTTATATAGTATGTAATAGTTGTCTACTTATCTACAACATTGATTATTTGCATTATTTGGCTATTGTGAATAGTGCTGCAGTGAACATGAGAATGCATCTGTTTATTTGACATACTGATTTCATTTCTTTTGGACATATATAGAATAATGAATTACTAGATCATATAGCGGTTCTATTTCTAATTTTTTGAGAAACCATGCTATTTTTCATAATGATTGCACTAATTTGCATTCATACCAACAGTGAGCAATAGTTCAGATTTTTCAATATCTTTTTTAGCAGGCGTTATTTTTAGTTCTTTTTATGTTAGTCATTCTTACTAGTTTAAGGTGATAGTTTATTGTAATTTTGTAGTACAATTACCTAATGATTGGTTGGATTTTTGAATGAATTTTATCAATACATTTTGTATATACATAATGATCACATTCATCGTAGGAAATTTGTGCCTGTATATAATAAATATATCTTGATTTTTCTTTTTACCCAATCTCCTTCCTACTCTTCTTATTTGCAAGCATAATGATTAATTGTGTTGAACACTTTTTCATGTACCCGTAGGCCCTTTGCAGGCTACCATATGAGAAATGTGTAGGTCTATTGTCCATTTTACATGAGATTATTATTATTACTGCTATTTGTTTGTTTTCCTAATGTAACCTGTAATCAACCCTTTGCCCAAGTTACACATGGCAGATATTTCCTCTCATCATGTAGGCTGTCTTTGCACTGTATTGATTGCTTCCTTATCTATTAAGAAGCTTTATGATTTGGTGTAATTCCATTTAAGTATTTTCATTTTGTTTCCTGCACTTTTGGGATTGTCTAAAGTTTCTTTCCAATTCCAACATTTCTTCTATATTTTCTTCCAGTTTCATAGTTTCAGGTCTTATATTTGAGTCTTTAATCCAGTTTGATTTGATCTTTGTAACTGATAAAGAGAGGGGTCTTGATGTCCATGGGTCTTGACCTTTTTCTTTTGGATATGGGCATCCAATTTTCCATTGCCATTTGTCTTAGTTAATTTTATCATTGGTGAGCCAAAATACTCACTACCAAAAGTTAAATGAGGAAAGGTTTATTTCAGCTCACAGTTTGCTGAGGTTTCAGTCCCAAGGCATGGTATCTTGGTAGAGGGGCATCACAGAGGAGAAATTGTCCATGGTAGGCAGCAGGAAACAACAAAGCAGCAAGCAGCAACCAAAAATAACCTTCTTTCTGTCCCTTATATTCCACCCGGGCTAATTGCCCTTTGGGCAGTGCTACCCACACCCAAGGTGGGGCACCATTAATGCCAGCCTGACACACCCTACATGCAGTCACCTCCATAAAGCCTCATCTATGACTACATGAGGCTTTGGAGGGACATCTAGATACAACCCATAATACCATTTATTTAAAAATGTATCTTTTTACAGTAGATATTCTTGGCAGCATTGTCAAAATTTAGTTGGCTGTAGATTCATGGGTTTGTTTCTAGCCCCTTTATTCTGTTCCTGTGGTCTACATGTGTGTTTTAGTCAGTAACATGTTCATTTTTCCCCTTTTTATTTGTATATTTGTGATACGTAAATAAACTTGTCATGGGCAATTTGTAGATATACAAATTGCTTTTTAATCCATTTTACTTCCACCATGTATGTAGGTTAGTTTCTAAGTACTTAGTTTTTATTAAAGTTCTATGAATGTTATTCTTTTTCTAATTTTTTCTGAGTGAGTTCATTATTAATATATAGGAATACTGTTGATTTTTGTGTTTGTTTTGTATCCTCCTACATTGCTTAATTTTGTTATTTATTCTAGAAGTCTTTCAGTGGAATTGTCTGGGTCTTGTATGTATGACCTATAGGATCACGTCATTTGCAAGTAAGGATACATTCATTGACGTTGTCTTTTCTTGTGTGTATCCCTTTTACTTCTTTCTTGTTTTTGATTGCTCTGGTTAATGTTTTGCGGACTATGTTGAACAGGAGTGGTGACAGTGAACTTTTTTTGCCTTTTCCTGAATTTAAAGGAAAACTTTCAAATTTTCCCTTTTAATATGATGTTGGCAATGGTTTAATCATAAATAGCTTTTTACCAGATTGAGAGAAGGTTCTTCTATATAGTTTTTCAAGGTTTTATCATGAAAGGATGCCAAATTTTGTCAAAGACTGTTTCTGCTTCTATTGAGATATGTTTTTGCTTCTGCTTCTTTTTATGCAGTGAGTTGCATCCATTGATTTGTCTAACTTAAACCACCTCTGTATTCTGGGATGAAGCCTATTTGGTCATGGTTTATGATCTTTTCGATGATATGTTGCAGTCTATATGTCAATATCTTGTTGAAAAATTTTACATTTATGTTTATTAAAAATACCAACCTGTGGTCTCTTTCTGTTGGATCATTGTATGGCTTTCCATCAGGGTAATGCTAGCTTGCAAGAATAATTTTGAGAGTACTCCTTCATTAAAGAGTTTGAGGAGTAGTGGTGATAGAGGTTCCCTGAAATTCTTGCAGAATTTGACAGCCAAATATATCATGTCCTTAGTTTTTCTTAATTGGTACCTTTTTTCTGTTTTTATTTTTGTTGTTGTTCTTTGTTTTTACCACTTCACTTTAATTTCTTGTTGTTGTTCAACTTTTTTACATCTTCTGGTCCAGTTTTGGTAATCCCTATGTATCGAGAAATTGCTCCATTTCTTTTGAGTACACCAATTTTTGACATATATTTTGTGTAGTACTGCAGTTGCTAATAATCCTCTGAATTTTGGTGGTATTGATTGTGATTTCACATTTTTTTCTAATTGCATTGATTTGTGTGTTTTCTTTCTCCTTTTTTGATAAGATTGGCAAGGGGTTTGTCTACTTTGTTTATTCTTTCAAATAACCAGCTCTTTGATTCACTGACTCCTTGTATTTTTACTCTCAATTTCGTTAATTTGTTCTCTGATTTTTATGATTTACTTCCTTGCACAAGCTCTGGATTTGGATTGTTCTTGCTTTTCTAGGCCTTGAGATGCATAATTAAATTACTGATCTGAACTCATTCTGTTTTCTTGATGCAAGATTTCACAACTATAAACTACCCTCATAGGTCTGTTTCCAATGTCCATAAATTCTGGTATGTTTCACTGGCATTATCATTGAATTCTATCATTGTCTTAGTGGTTGTTTAATGTTTTCTGTGACCCATTCATTATTCAAGAGTGTCATTTACTTTCCATATGTTTTCATAATTTTTGTGGTTTCTTTTTTTTATTTATTGCTAGTTTCAACTGCCCACTGGTAACCAGCTTGGTAGGGAGGAAGCAGCCAGCCCTGCCCCTGCATGCACTCCACTAGCCATCACAAGACCCTGCCCACTGGTAACCAGCTCAGGTTGGGAGGCAGAGGCAGACCCTGCCCCCGTGCACACTCCAACAGCCATCGGGACACTTCCACCCCAGGTATCCAGCATGGGCTGGGAAAAACAGCAGCACATCCGGTGGCCACCATTGGATACATAGCCAGCATTGGCCAGGAGAACCCAGAAGGACCAGTCACACTCAGGAGAAGTGGTAGTGAACACAGGAAGTGCCTGGGACCCTACTACCTACTTGTTTGGAAGAAGCCCAAAAAAATGTCAAGACAAAGATGCAAAAGGCAGTCCCTGGATTCCAACTCAAGCAGATCAAGTGCAGGAGATGAAAACATGGAAGAGATTGGGAGTCGCACACCTGAAGTTTCTGAAGTGATGGCAACTGTAGTAAAGAGACAACTTCATGAGGCTACAAAAGAAATTAGAACAGAAATACTATCTCAGGGTAAAAGAAGAAATAAAAATCTAATTAAAGAATTGCTAAGCATTTCTAAAGAAGACATACATAAAAAAACAGAGGAGCACAGGAAAATGAGGGAAACCATGAATGAACAATATGAGAGAGATTTAGAATGTATGAAACAGATTCAAAGAGATATCCAGGAAATTAAAAACTCTATTGAAAACTGGCAAAAATGCTTAAAAGAAACTGAAGTTAGACCTCCAGATATGGAAGACAGGTGTGTAGCTTGTGATTGTGAAAGGAAAGATCTCCTAAAAATAGCAAGGAACTGGGAAGTAACAATTCAATGACTGCAAGGTGATGCAAAGCAAAATAATTTAAGAATAATAAGTGTCAGTGAAAAAGCAGGGGTCAACACAAGTGACATTAAAATTCTATTTACAGAAGTAATAGCAGAGAACTTCCCAAACATGGGAAAAGGAAGTGACATTCAGATAAATGAACCATATAGAACTCCAGCTAGCCATAACCAAAATAAATCTACACCCAGACATATAATAATTAAGATCCCAGAAATTCAACACAAGAACAAAATATTAAAAGCTGTTAGAGAAAAGAAACAGATCACCTATAAAGGAAAACCCATCAGAATCACTACAGACTTCTCATCAAAAGCTATCAAGTCAAGAAGAGCTTGGAGTGAAGTTTTTCAAGTCCTGAAAGAAAACAACTTCCAACCTAGCCTGATGTACCCTGCAAAACTATCTTTCAAATTTAACAGAGAAACAAGATACTTCCATGACAAAGAACAACTGAAGGAATTCATGACATCCAAACCAGCCCTACAAGGAATACTGAAGAGTTTTCTAGAGAGAGATAAAAATACCACAGCTCCAGAAACAGTGGCAGAGGGGGTCATCAAGCAGGGCAGACAATTGAATGGAGAGGAAAAGTAGGCAGCCAACAGCAGGAAAATAGCATGGCAGAAATGAGGCAGCACATGTTGGCCATAACCATTCATGTAGATGACCTCAATTCACCAATAAAAAGAAACACAGGCAGAGTGGATTAGGAGACAAGATCTATCAATATGCTTTATTCAAGAAACACATCTAACTCAAAAGAAAATTTATAGACTAAAAATCAGAAGAGAAAAAAAATGCTCTATGTGACAGGGAATCAGAAAAAAAGTAGGGATAACTTGCCCATCAAATGCAAAATGGATAAGAAAAATATGGCATTTCTACACAATGGAAAGCTAATCAGCTATAAGGAAAAATAGCCTTGAGTCTCTTGTATATAAATGGATACAAGTTGCGATTATGCTCATGGGTGAAATGGTTCAGAGTCATGTGGGTGAACATCGTGTTGTCTCCCTAGTATAAAAAACTAAAGGGGTTAGTGGAATCCAAATTGCACAAGAGAGGTTGCGAAGGTGAAAGGGATGGAGATGTCTAGAGGGGCAAGGCAGTGGCCATTGTTAATCTATATCCTGTTTTGAAACCCTGTATTGTTTTCATTGTTCTGTTTAGCTTGGTTTTATTCTGTTTTGTTTTGTTTGATTTTGTCATATTTGATGGCATGGACAGCTATTTTAAAAATAACAAAATGTATTATAGTAGCAGTTATTGATTTCCTATTATTGTGTTTTCAAGTCCTGCATTGCTTTACTTGTTTTCTTTTGATTGATTTTATTCTATTTTGTTTTGTTTGATTTTATTATGTCTGATGATATAAACAGCTACTTTGAAGATAACAAGATGCATTATGGTAGCCACTGTTACATTCTTATTTTCTTGTTTTGAAGTCCTGTATTGCTTTCAATATTCTATTCTGACTGTTATTTTTAATTTTTATTTTTAATTTTTATTTTTTTGGCACTGGGATCAAACTTACAACCTCGCACCTGCCAGGCAGGTGCTTAAGCCACTGAGCCAAACTCCCGACCCTAGTTTTTTGATTTTTTGAGACAGGGTTGCACTGTGTAGTTCAGACTGGCCTTGTGCTCATGTTGTAGCCCAAGCCAGCCTCAAACTCACAATGCTCCACCTACCTCAGCGTCCTGAGTGCTGGGATTAAAGGTGTGTGCTGCCATGTCTGACTTGACTGGTTTTATTTTATTCTGTTTTGTTTGATTTTATTATGCCTGATGGTATGGTCAGTTACTTTGAAGATAACAATATGCATTGTGGTAGCCAATATTGATTTTCTTTTATCTTGTTTTGAAGCCTTGTATCACATTTATTGTTTTGTTTTGATTGACTATTCTAATTTGTTTTGTTTGATTTTATTTTGTCTGATGGTATAAACAGCTACTTCAAAGATAACAAGACACATTATGGTAGCCACTGTTGTATTCCTATCATTTTGGTTTGAAGTCTTGTATTGTTTTCACTGTTTTGTATTGATCAGTTTTATTCTGTTCTGTTTTGTTTGATTTTATTGTACCTGATGGCATAGGAAGTTATTATGAAGATAGCAAAAGGCATCATGGTAGCCATTGTTGGTTTCCTTTATTTTGTTATTTTGTTATGAAGTCTTTTATCACATTCATTGTTTTGTTTTGATTTTCTCTATTTTTTTATTTCTTTAGGTTTTATTCTCTTCAAAATAAAAAAGATATAGCCAGGCGTGGTGGCACATGCCTTTAATCCCAGTCCTTGGGTGGCTGAGGTAGGAGGAATGTTGTGAGTTTGAAGCCAGCTTGGGCTACACAGTGAGCACAAGGCCAGCCTGAACTACATAGTGTGACCCTGTCTCAAAAAAACTAGGGTTGGGAGTTTGGCTCCGTGACTTAAGTACTTGCCTGGCAGGTGTGAGGTTGTGAGTTTGATTCCCGGTGTCACAAAAAAATAAATAAATAAATAAGTAAAAAATAAATAAAAAATAAATAAATATTGCTAGTTTCATTTCACTGTTACATGATAATATGCATGGGATAATTTCAATTCTTTTGCATTTGCTTTAGGCATGCTTTTTAAGCAAGTATGTAATCTGTTTTGATGAAAGTTCCATGTACTGCAGAAAAGAATACATATTGTATTACTGTTAGGTGAAATACTAAATCTATTAGATTATTTTTTCAAAAATTTGTTTTAGGTGAAATACTTGATGTATTAAGTTTATTTGTTCAAAAATTTGTTTTAATCTGATATTTCTTTGTATATTTTTTTACTTGATCTTTCTATTAATGATAGTAGGGTATTGAAGTCCCTCATTATAATTGTACTGATGTTTATCTGATCCTCATGCCCATTAGTGTTTTTTTTAATGAAGTTGGGTGCACTGTAGTCTGTACATACATGTCTATGATTGTTATCTCTTTCTGTTGAACAGTTCTGTTAACCAGTATGTATTGTTCTTCTTTGCCTCTTTTGATCGGCTTTGACTTAAAGTCCACTTTGTCTGAAAATAGGATAACTACTCATGCTTGTTTCCTTAGATTCCATTGCATGGTATTTTTTTCATATCATTTGATTTGCAGTCTATGAATTTCTTTTTGTGTTAAACATGTTTCTTACATGAAGATTATCCTTGGATTTTGCTTCTTGTTTAATTTTGCTAATCTGAGTCTTTTGACTGATTAATTGAGTTCATTTACATTGGAACTTAAAATTGGTATGTATTGATTTATTCCTGTTATTATATTAGTTGCCTGATGTTGTTTTGCTTTTTTCCCCCTTCTACTTTACTATCCTTGATACATTCATTCTGTTAGAAATTTGGGCATTATTAGTTTTTTTGTCTCTTTGTAGGATATCCTTGAGAATTTCTTAGAGTGTTAGTTTGGTGGTCATGAATTTCTTTAGGTGCTTTTTTGGATGTATACTGTTGCTCTATCAATTTTGAAGCATAATTTGCAAGATACACTAGTCTGTGTTGGAAGTTGTTTTCTTTTAGGACTTAAAACACTTCATTTTAAGCTCTCCTCACTGTTAATGTTTGTGTTGAGAAGTCTGCTGTAATTCTGATGAGCTTTCCTTTATAAGTGGTTCATTGCTTTTCTCCAGCATATTTTAAGATTATATTATTATGTTACATTTCTGGTGTTTCAATTATAATATGGTGTAGATTATTTTTTCTGATCATGACTATTTGAGATTCTATATTCCTTATGTACCTGTATGTTAAATTCTTTTTTCCATGTCTGGAACATTTTCTGCTATTACTTCTGTAAACATGGTTTTAATTTCCTTTGTGCTATCTTCTGACTTTTTATGCATTCCAATTACAATTATATTAGTTTTCTTTGAGTCACCTATCAGGTATTTGATCCAATTTCTTGTCCTCTTGTTTTTAGAGTGTCTTTAAGCACTGCCCTATTTTCTAGATCTGACACACTTTCCTTAAGTGCAGACTTCTACTGCCCATATTTTCAATAAATATTAATCTCTAGATTTATAATTAGAAAGTTTTATTGGTTTTCATTCTTTTCTACACTAGACATTCATGTTTGCACCTCTTTCCTTACTTCCTTCAATTTTTTGGTTTATTATTTGTATTTTATTAATACATGCACGTAGTACATGGGTTCACCTTCATTGTGGGAAGTTTGGGCATGTACATGGCATAACTTAATTTCCTTTTTCATCCTCTCTCCCTTCCCTCCCTTCTGCCTTTTCCACAAGATTTTTATTAATGTCTTCTGAAGCCTTGGTCATCACTTATGTCATTATGGTCATTATCTGTTTTGCTATATCTTCTTTGAACTCATAAAGTACCTTATAGAACTATTTTGTTACCTTCCTTGATACACTTTCAGACATTTCTGCTGTGTGGTTTATGTTATCTCTTCCTTGTTGCCCTTCAGTTGACTTTGGGGAAGTTGGCAGTTTTTGGAGGCATTTTGTGCCCTTGTCTTCTGATGTTTCTATTTTTTATAAATTGCTTTTGTTTTCTGGGGTTTGCAGCTTCGTTGGCCCAGTGCCTCTTTTTATTGTGAATATGGCACAGTATTATTTATAATCATTAGACTATAAGTGCTGTAGTCCACTAGTTTCTGCTGGATGTAGACAACAGTGCAAAAACTCAAGCAGATCACAAGACTAAATGCCTTCTTCGGATCCATCCCCTCTGAATATTACACCCAGCAAACCTGGCCTCCCTTCACAGAGTACAGACCCTGTGCTTTTTCTGTTCTGAACTCAAACTCTTCAGTGGATCTTAGATCTCTGTGTAGCTTTCACACTTTCCAAGCCTAACCCCTACGTCTGTTTTGCATCCAATCTTTAAGGAAGGATATCACATCAGTCCTGAGTTGCAAATCTCCTCCTGGGTATGGGTCTCATGCTCAGTCAGGTCTATCATTTGATTGCTACTTTTGCCACCCTGTGCTGAGGATAACCAAGGTACAGACCTGGCTGGAATTTGGTTGTCTAGCTGCTCCTTCTTTCCCACATGGTTTGTGGCCTGAGGCTCCCAGCATCAAGGCAGAGGATTGGGTTGGCAGAACACCCATGCAGGCCATAAAGTGAGGCACCCAGCTTCAGTAGTGATGTGGGTGGGCAGAGTGGAGCCTCTTGCTCCTTCTAAGATCACTATGTGAGACATCTGGTGTTGGTGGCAGTGTGGGCAGGCAAAGTGGGGCCTCCTGTCTCATCTTCTATCATGCAGTTAGTGGCACAATACATCCAGCGTCTGCACTGGCATGAGTAGCATTAAGGTGATTTTATAACCTGAAAATTTGTTTAGTTCATTTATTAGTTTTAATAGTTTTTGGTGGAATTTTCAGGAATTTTTATACATGCGATCATATTATCTGCCAAGTCATTGTTGTCACTTTGTTTACTTTGTATGCCAATTAGCTTTTTTCCAATTTTGGTGTCTTTTATTTCTTTTTGATGCTTAATTGTTCTGGAGAGGATTCTGAAGTTATATTCAATAAAAGTGGTAAAAATGGGCATCTTTGTCTTTTTCCAGATCTTAATAACCTTTCAGGTATTTTTCTTTCAATATAATATTAACTGGTGCCTTTACACAAATGAAATATATTATGTTTATATATGTTCCTTGTATACCCAATTTTGTCAGTACTTTTGAGATGAGAAGACTATGAATTTTATTAAATGCCTTTTCTGGAACAATTGAAATAACGATAAGCTTTTTGCCCTTAATTCTGTTGCCGTGATATACATGCTTATTGATTTGCATGTTTACTGACTGATCCTGCTGTGATCGATGTGTTCAGGCTTACCATTGCTTCATGAATCATCTTCATAAGTTGTATGTATCAGGAACTTGTTCATTTTTCCAGATATCAAATTTACTGGCATGTACTCACTTGAAATAATCTCTCCTGTTCTTTTGCATTTCTGTGGTATTGATTGTAATGTTTGTCTTTTTTTTTATTTTATATAATTGAATTTTTTTCTTCTTTTCTTAGTATACCTAAGTGTAGTGAATGGATAACTGGTGGTCAACTTAAACACCAGTTGAACTGAATCAGCATGGTGCTGAACATGGATAGCCCACCTGAGGACTGTTGCCAACATACAAGGGGGACCTGGAGAGAAAGAGTAGCGTTTGTGGTTTCTGCTAAGTATTGTTGCAGTTTGGAGTCATTGGTTCTCCCAGAGGAGCCCATAATGCTGGATCCCCTGATATGAATTTGGCTTTTATCATTGGAGGAGACTGGGACCTTGTTGCTGAGAACGGCTGCAGTTCACTTTGGGGGAGCTTTGGTCCTTACTTTAACCATCGCTTCCGGGCTCCAGAGAGGAAGATGTGTGCTCTTTAATCTCTAGAAAGAGCTTGTCACACTGACTTCTTTTTTTTTTTTAAATTTAAGTGAAGAAAAAACAGAAAAAAAGACATATAAAACAAAGACAACAAGCAAAAGAGACAAACAAAAGACTAGAGTAAATACACAATAGTAACATTGCAGGTTTGCAAAATCGGATGATAGAAACTTGACAATGGTTGCAATATTGCGTATCGTTAACTTAAAATGGTTACTTACATTAACAGATATAGACATGTAAAATTAATCTAATCATATGAGTATTAACTGTTCTTTCTCAATAACGAATAGATTCAACAGTGTGTTCATTTTAGTTATCTTACATATACATACATACAGGTTTGTATCTTTTCCTCTTCCCTTTTCTCTTTCCGCCTTTTCCCTTCCCAGTTACTTTTGCTCTTTGAGCTGTTTTTCACCCCTACATAGCATTTATTATAGATTTTGAATCATATATACTTTTCCGTTTCTTACACTAGGGAGACAATACGGTATTTACACATGTGGGTTTGATTTATCTCACGAGTATGGTCTCAAGTTGTGACCATTTACCTACAAAAGTCTCAGTGCAATCTTTCTTAATAGCTGAGTAGTACTCCATTGTATAAAAATACCACATCTTTTTTATCCATTCTTTGATTGATGGGCACTTGGGTTGTTTCCAAGACCTGGCTATTACAAATTGGGTTGCTATAAACATGGGTGCACAGATATCACTGTGGTATGATGTTTTCAATTCTGGGAAAATGCCCAGAAGTGGGATAGCTGGGTTGAATGGGATCTCTAATCCTAACTTCTTGAGGAATCTCCACACCGACTTCCACAGTGGTTGCACCACTCTACACTCCCACCAACAACGGAGAAGAGTTCCTTTTTCCTCATACCCCCTCCAGCATTTGCTGTTGGTTGATTTTTTAATCTTGGCCATTCTTTCTGGGGTGAGATGGAATCTCAGTGTTGTTTTAATTTGCATTTCCCGAATGACCATTGATGTTGAACATTTTTTCATATATTTATTTGCCATTTGTATTTCTCTGAGAAGTCTGTATTCATCTCAGATGCCCATTTTTGGATTGGGTCCTTGAATTTTAGGGGCCTGATTTCTTTTAATTCTTTATATGTTTTAGATAGAAGTCCTTTGTCTGATGGACAATTGGCTAAGATATTTTCCCAGTTTGTGGGTTTTCTTTTCACTTTGTTGGAGATTTCCTTTGACATGCAAAAACTTTTTAGTAGGATGAGATCCCACATGTTGATTCTGGGAAGTGTTTCCCGTGCAGTCTGATTTTTATTCATGAACTCTCTGCCTACTCCTATGTCATCGAGATTTTTACCTACTCTGTCTTCTAGTAAGTTTAGTGTCTCTTTTTATATTCAGATCTTTGATCCATTTTGACTTTATTTTAGTGCATGGTGATAGGCATGGATCTAGTTTTACTTTATGGCATGTAGAAAGCCAGTTTCTCCAGCACCATTTGTTAAAGAGGCTGTCTTTCTTCCAATGTACATATTTGGCCCCTTTGTCAAAGATGAGGTGGCTGAGTGCATTGGTAGTTGTGGCTGTATCTTCTAATCTATTCCATTGATCTTCAAGTCTGTTTTGATTCCAGTACCATGCTGACTTTATCACAGTAGCTTTGTAGTATAGTTTCAAGTCAGGGATTGTGATGCCTCCTGCCTTCCCTTTGTTGCCCAGAATTGTCTTTGCTATTCTAGGTCTTTTCTGGTTCCAGATGAATTTCAGGAATGCTTTCTCTAGCTCTGTGAGGTAGGCAGGTGGTATTTTGATTGGGATTGCATTGAGTCTGTATAATAATTTTGGGAGAATGGCCATTTTCACGATATTTGTTCTTCCTATCCATGAACAGGGAATATCTTTCCATTTTCTGAAATCTTCTTCAATTTCCTTCTTTAGAGTAATGTAATTTTCACTGTATAGAACTTTTACTTCCTTTGTTAGATTGATTCCTAGGTTTTTCATTTTTTTGGATGTTATAGTGAAGGGTGTGGCTTCCCTTATTTCTCTCTCATTGACTTTGTTGTTTGTGTACAGGAATGCTATTGATTTTTGAGTGTTCACCTTGTATCCAGCTACATTACTAAATTTAGTTATTACTTCTAAAATTCTTCTAATGGATTTTTGGGGGTCTTCTATGTAGAGTATCATATCATCTGCAAATAACGATAATTTCACTTCTTCCTTTCCTATCCTTACACTGACCTCTTGATATGAACTCGGCTCTTATCATCATTAGAGGAGCTCAGAACCTCATTGTCACTGAGGATGGCTGTGGTACTTCCCAGGGGAGCCCTGATCTTTATTTTTGGCATTGCTTCTTGGTTCCACTGTAGAGTCCTCAATCTACTGGCACAGCCCCTTGATCACTGGCATAGATTTTCTATCTTCCACTGCTGACCTTCGGGCCTTCCCCGAACAGATGCATGAAATAGACTTATATGAGTCATTGTTGTGAGTTCTAGGTTTTCAGCTGAACTCATGCAGGTTATTGCCATGGGATCTAGACCCTTGACTAGATTTTCTAAGTCTTTAGCGTTCTGCACAGATTTCCTACACATCTTGTATTTAACTCACGTGACTATTACAAAATAATAATTTAAATTTTGTGTCCTGTGTGTAATTGTTCTGCTTGCTAACCCCTGACTACAACACTAAGATTGTCTATATTGTTTATCTTTTTGAAGAACCAGTTTTTTCTCATAATCTCTTTTACTTTTTATCTTCTGTTCTTTTTTTCCTGTTCTAATATTTATTTCTTTTCTTCAGTTAAGTTTTACTTTTTTTATAGTTTCCTTTTGACAAACAGTAATTGTTTATTTTCAGACCTCTTTATTTATTTTTTCAATGAGGGTACTAATTGCTTGAAATTTT